>JANHGO010002135.1:0-31238 GCA_024606505.1 Aquila spilogaster
TTGTTCTAGTCCTTGGATCATTTTTGTGGCCCTCCTCTGGACATGCTCCAACTGGTCTATGTCTCTACTGTACTGAGGAATCCACATCTGCATGCAGTACTCCAGGTGAGGTTTCACCAGCACAGACAGTGCTGGTGGAGCAGTATCACCTCCCTCAACCTGCTGGCCACACTTCTTTTGATGCAGCCCAGGATTCGGCTGGCTTTCTGGATTGTGATGGCACATTGCTGGCTCATGTCCAGCTTCCCATCCACCAGTATCCCCAAGTTCTTTTCGGCAGGGCTGCGCTGAATCCTTTTATCCCCCAGCTTGTATTGGTTGTGGATGTTGCCTTGACCCAGGAGCAAGATCTTACATTTGGATTTGTTGAACCTCATGAGGTTCTCCTGGGCCCACTGCTCAAGCCTGTCTAGGTCTGTTTGGATGGCATCTTGTCCCTCTGGTGTGTTGTAGGGAGAAAATTAGAAAGGCCAAAGCCTGGCTGGAACTAAACTTGGCCACGAAGGTGAAAGATAGCAATAAATATTTCTATAAATACATCAGCAGTAAGAGGAAGGCTAGGGAGAATCTCCATCCCTTGTTGGATGCAAAGGGAAACACAGTGACCAAGGATCAGGACAAGGCTGAGGTACTTAATGTCTTCTTTGCCTCAGTCTTTGATAGTAAGACTAGTTGCTCCCTGGGCACACAGCCCCTTGCACTGGAAGATATTGATGGGGAACAGAATAGGCCCTGCATAATCTATGATGAGAGGGTTTTGGCTCTGAAAGCTGGACACTCACAAGTCCATGGGGCCAGATGGACTGCACCCTGGAGGATTGTGGGTGTGGATGTGGTTGCCAAGCCACGCTCCATCATCTTTCAACAGTCCTGGCTAACTGGGGATGTCCCAGTGAGCTGGAGACTGGCAAATGTGATGTCCATCTTCAAAAAGGGCCGGAAGGATGATCCTGGTAGCTACAGACCTATCAATCTCACCTCAGTGCCAAGGAAGGTTATGGGACAGTTAAAATCAGGAGCCATCATGGATAATTAAAGGTCATCCATGGGATCAGGCCCATACAGCATGGGTTCATGAATGGTAGATCCTGTTTGACAAACAGGATTTTATGACAAGGTGACCCGCTTAGTAGATGAAGGTAAGGCTGTCAATGTGTTCTACCTGGACTTCAGTAAAGCCTTTGACACTGTCCCCAACAACATCCTCATGGAGAAGCTGGCTGCCCATGGTTTGGATGGTCATACGCTCTGCTGGTGAAACATTGACTGGACGCCTGGGCCCAAAGAGTTGTGGTTAATGGAGCTAAATCCAGTTGGCAGCCAGTCACGAGTGGTGCCCCCCCAGGGCTCAGTACTGGGACGACTCTTATTCAACATCTTTATCAGTGGTCTCGATGAGAGAATCGAGTGCACCCTCAGTGAGTTTGCAGACACCAAGGTGGGAGGGAGTGTTGATCTGCTGGAGGGTAAAAAGGTGCTACAGAGGGACCTGGATAGACTGGATTGATGGGCTAAGGTAAACTGTATGAGTTTCAATAGGGCCAAGTGTCAGGTCCTCAAGTTGCGCCAGGGGAGGTTTAGGTTGGATATCAGGAAAAACTTCTTTACAGAAAGGGCTGTTAAGCACTGAAATAGGCTCCCCAGGGAGGTGGTTGAGTCATCATCCCTCAATGTGTTTAAAAAACATCTGGATGTGGTGCTCAGGGACATGATTTAGTGGTGGGTTGTTAGAGTTAGGGTAGTATGGTTAGGTTGAGGTTGAACTTGATGATCTTGAAGGTCTTTTCCAACCTGAGCAATTCTATGATTCTATGACAATACCATACAGCTTGGCGTTATCTGCAAACTTGCTGAGGGTGCATGTGACCCCACTGTCAATGTCACTGATGAAAATATTAAAGAGTATCAGTCCCAGCACTGACCCGTGAAGGACAGCACACATCACTGATCTCCATCCAGACACTGAGCCACTGACCACCACTCTCTGGACTCAATCCTGCACCCAGTTCTTTGACCACTGAACATTCCACTCATCAAATTCATAACTTTTGAATTTGGAGAGAAGAATGTCGTGGGGTACTGTGTCAATGGCCTTACTGAAGTCGAGATATGTGACATCAGTGGCTCTTCCCTTGTCCACTGATGCAATTATGCCATCATAAAAGGCCACAAAGTCTGTCAAGCAGGAAGTAAAGAGGGCTTTCCTGCCTATCAGTAGCATTACATCTTTATATTTGTTGCCAAACATTGCTAGAGAAGATCAAGCTAAGCAGAAAATAATTGTTGTTTTCAGTTACAATTGTTAATATTCAATAAAATGTATACACTAAAATGAACTGGAAAGATATTTTGCAGATATGAATTAAATGCAAATCTCAGCTAATATCTGCAACTTATCACATGTCAGAGAGGCATTATAAGATGTCAAAAACTATGCTACTTTCTTATAGCAGCGCAGTCCCAAAAGAGAAATATCTCGAAAGTATATTATTGTTTGCAAGACACGTGTTTGCATCACCTTTTGCCAGCAGCTGGAAAAAAAAAACAGGTAGAGTTGAAATATTTGCTGTGTTTGACTTGAAATGGTATCAAAAATCTTCTGTGAATCTTCTTGGATATCCCCAATTTCTTTTCAGCAGGGCTGCGCTGAATCCTCTCATCCTCCAGCCTGTATTGGTAGTGGATGTTGCTTCACACTGTTTATATTTTTCAAAATGTGTTGCTTTATTCTTTAGTTCAATGTACTTGATGAAAATAGCTCATTAAGAAAATCTTCTATGAGAACCTTCATTAGTTCTTGCTAAAATAATTTTTGGAAATTACTGAAGAACCCTATATATAATCTCATAATACATTTTAATAAATGGTTTTATGGATGTATATCAATGGTACGATGATCATCTGCTGTCCAGTTCTAAGAAGTGAATTGTCATTCTTCAACTGTAAGAAGATGGACCTTTTTTTCCTGATGTCTAATTATTCCTGAACAAATGCTCTTGAAATTTTGAAACAGCTCCCAAAGGGGACAACATAATTTTTTCAGGTACAATATTCAAACTTGTTTGAAACAAGAGGTTGACAAAGCCATGAGGAATGGTTTGTGCATCTTTTTCATACTACTGAAAAATATATTCATAGATGGAGCAATATAGAATGGCAGTTTTGCAAACTAATATGAACTGCACAAGACTGCAGTTTTACTTTAGTAATAACTTTAATTTATGAGAAAAATAGCATTAAACTATTGCAACTCATAGGCAAAATAAGCTGTACTAATATCACATAGTGGAGACTCTAGCAGTAAGGAATATCTGAGCTCCAGTAGTGATTTATTACCTTCTTGAGAAACTGGATGAGTACCATGTGATAAACCAATTCTGGGTATGAACATATTTATGAGAGACTTTCCTTTTGTGTTGTCACAATAAGCTCTTGCCTTAGTCTCTGATGTAATGCAACGAGCAGATCTACATCAGAGGGTCATTCACCCAGTGAATTAAATTATTCTTCCTTGTAGTACTGATGTGGAGAAGTTTAATCCAAAATGCAAACAGTAAGGCTTTCAGTAGAAGACTGACTACACTTTAGCTCATTTTTCTTGAGCATTTTCTGCAATAAGCTTCTTCTGTCTTTTATTATTTTGTTATTTTTGTCACTGTTAGAAATCCAATGGCAGACAATGATATTTTAGCTATTTTCTTTCTTTCAGAAAAATGTATCTTTTTGGTGTTGGTCTTAGATCTTTGCATTTTTTTAAAGATGGTCTAGGTCTTTAGTTGACCTTTACTAGGACAAGACTGTATAATCTGGCTTACTCGTGAAGCAAACATCTCTTCAGAGTTTTGACCCTTCCCTTGACGGAAATGTTAGCCTGCCACACTTGAGAGAGAAATTGTTTAAATGAACTTTCTAATAACTCTTTACACAGTATCTAATTGTGAACTGGCCTAGTAGGAAGCCTCAGCAGGTGCATCTCTATCAAAAATAATTTCACTGCATCTTCTATATAATTGAATTGACTAAGTTCTGCTGCATCATGATGTTTTCTCTCATTATAATGACAGCTGTGATATTCTGCAACTTAGTTGCTCAAGCAGGAAAAAAAGTGGACAAAAAATGAGAAGAAAAACCATCAACCATGTTTCTTAAAACTAAGCATCCAGGAAAACAAACAAACAAACAAACAAACAAAACAACAAACAATACCAAGATAAGTGGAAAATAATATGGAATATCGAATGTTTTTGTTCAAAAAATGCCTGTTCTACCTACACTTAAAATATTACTCTTATTCTTTGTGAGAACAGAAAAAATACTAATGACGTAAAACTACTTCAGTTGCCATCAGTGGAGCATGCTCTGAAGTTCTGCCTGGTAATGGAAATCTGTTTTTCTTTCAGTTTTCTCATCAAGAACACCCATTTCAAAACATTCAGTTAATATAAGTAGAAAGTATCATCTGCATGTCATACTGCAAATGCAATTTGCAACCTTTCAGTAGTACTAAATTCATAAGTAGCTTTTATACTCAGCTATAATGCAGCATGCTCAATTTTCTAATAGGCAGAAATAGCCAACCTCAATAGGACTACTGAGTTTGTAATTTCTAAAATTGCATACTACTTTCTATTTATAAACATACATGGAACAATATATAGAGAGAGACAATAAAGCTTTTGGTCTACTGAGTAACTAATGCATTTATCATTACCAGTTCTAAAGAATTTCACCTCAATTGTCAAACATCTTTTAAATGATTATCAGAACACATATTTGCATGACTACATTCTATCTTTCCAAAATATAATGCCTTTTCTCAAAGTCTTTTAGAAACATAGAGCTACTATTTTTCCCTATCCCATGCAGTAATTTTCAGAAACAGAAAAAATGATGACTTAAGGAAAGATTTCAGGCTTTGCAGAAAGGTGGTCCCAAAAAAGATCTAAATAAGTAGTGTGCAACCAATATGAAACTATTCAGATATGCATGGGGGCAGGAGGAGATCTTCTATAGTTCCTCTGATGAAAAACACACAGACCATACGAACTGCTTAGTTGTCAATAGAGTGCTCCTAGCACTGCTTTCCTAGTGTGCTGCTTTCCATCTACTGACAACTAAAAACAAAATGAAACAAAGCAAAACATGATGTCTATAAGGAGGTTAATGTCCCAAGGATAATTCAGCAGACTTACTTTTTGCTCACTGCTCAGTGTAACTTTTTTTTAGAAACACTGACAAACAGGAGTAGGCTTCAACATTTAGTCTACAATCCTGACTTAAATGGCAAAGCCCACTCCAAACTGGAGTGGACTAAGATCTTGATCTCCACTGGCTTTAATCAAAATATATAAACTTAACTCTTATGTAGACACAAGAATGTTTAGAAACCTTCGCTTCACCTCTCAGACAGAGAGGATGTGGTTCATTCAATTGGACACCAATGTCTACAGCAAAATCATCTACATTTGCTTTTATATGCTGCATTAGGTATCTTTTGAGTGAACAAGACAAAGCAATCCCGGGAATAAGAACAAAAATCTAGCTATTCTATTCCAGCAGAACTATCCTGACTCATTTCCTGATTTCAGTTTTGGCTCTTCTGCTTAATGTTACTGGCTTTGCAATGGTGTGAACAGGAAGACACCTCATGCCAGTGCAGTCTGTACCTTGAGAGGTGTTAGACTCAAGAAGATCTAAGATGAAACTCCATGAAAACAGCTAGAAAAGGTTAATTTCATCACTCAAACAACAGTTTTGAAAAAGAAAAGTTGAGAAAGTTTTGGCATGCCAGCACAGTACCTTTGAAAATGCAAATAATATCACAAACCACATGACACTGATGAAAGTCTGAGTGGAGCTAGGAACAAGTTGATCTACATGACCCTATCAGCCTATCCGAAAAGCCAGTGTGCCATTTGTTTTTTGCGTTATGCCACAGAGCAGATGTGCTTTGATACACAGCATGTTTGAACAGCTAATTAATATTTGTAAGTGTCATTCTGGCATATTCTATATAACACCGATTTGAAAAACACAACATCCTGTCAAATACGATTTAAAAAATAAGTCCAGCTATCTGACTAACGTTCAGTAAAATGGCTATGAAAGCCTACATGTATGTATACGATGCAAATACTTCTCTCTTTATTGAAAATAACTTGAAAAAGTCTGTCATTCTTGCAGTTCCTTCCCTCAGCAAATTAAATAACCATAGATTCACATTCATGCTTTTAAACACAGTGAAAATATATTTTCAATTAACAGGTATTTGACAAATATCTGTTACAGCTATCTGTCTTTAAAATAATTAAATCTTACCCTTCAATATAATAAGTACTGCATACTTTCTTAAAATATTTTCAAAGTTTTAATTTTAAAAATTAAACTGTCTCCCACTGAGGAAAAGGCCTGCAGTGATAATTTAGGTGTGCTCCATCTACCAATTTTATTAATACTAATTCTGAAATTAAATTAAATTTCACTTTATTTTGCTGTCATCATACAAACTGGCCCATCTGTAACTATGTCTTTCAGTTTGTTCAGTTGCAGACAAAATGTACAAAAAAGAACTATTCACGTGTTATAATTCAGCTATGATTAAGGAAACACAGACTATTGATGAATGAGGCATGATCTTCTCTGAAGCTGAATCTGATATTGCTTTTATCTGAAATTGCAAAATTATAGGAAATAACATAATGCCCAGTGCTTAATTTCCAGCGTACCTTTACCAGGTATTTGAGTTTTAACAGTTCATTAAGTGGAAGAATGTGGATGTCCACTGAATTGTTAATTTTTATAGCTAACATCTTGAGGAGCATTTCTGCAACACTGGGTATAGTACAGCTATGATATCAACCATAGGATTTCTTTTTTAATTGTTATCTAACCTTGAATATGATAGACAGCTTCCTCTTATCATAACTCTTCTCTGAGAGCTATATTCAAAATTTCAGAATGCATAATAACTATTTACACATCTATCTGTGTAAGCACACTCACAAATAATTTTGAGAGCTGTAATTAAGTTGAGAAAAACTTTTTTATCCAAAAGTACCAATCAGTAATAATAGTAAATTACAAGATCTGAAAAGTAAAGCACCTAATTCATTCAGCTTTTAATTCATTTAGGACAATTTGTGGAGTTGCACATGTGGAAAATCTACTTTATAATGAGTGAATTAATGGTTTGAGAAATAGGAGGTGGTGTCTTTTTTATTTTCATCAAAATTTGATCTGTCTTGCTCAGGTCAGCATTATAGCAGAATAGAGGTAAACCTGAATACTAGTTTGTAAGCTAAATACTTTCTACACTAGAACATATAGAATAGGGCGATAAAAAATATATAAAGCCAAGATTTCAGTCAAGTAGTTCTTTGACAACTTCTCCTAATAATAAATCTAGGTTTTGTTAAAGGATTTAAAGGTACATAGGTAATACACAGCACATTGTGTTGGTTTTGGCTGGGATAAAGTTATTTTCCTTCCTAGTACTTGGTATAGTGCTGTGTTTTGGATTTAGAATAAGAATAATGTTGATCACAGTTTTAGTTGTTGTTGAGCAGCGCTTACAGAGTCCGTGACTTTTCCTTTTTTCACACTGCCTTACCAATGAATAGATGAGTATGCACAAAAACCTAGGAGGGGACAGAACCAGGGCAGCTAGCCTAGACTGGCCAAAGAAATATCTCATACCCTATGATGTCATGCTGAACTACAAGAAAAAATGATGGAATTGGGTGGAAAGGCAGCTGCTGCTCAAGGACTGGCTGGGCATCAGTTTTTAGATGGTAAGTAATTACATTGCATTGAGTATCACTTGCTTAATACATTCTTTTATCGTTATTATTAATATAATTTTCCTTTCGTTTTCTGACCTATTAAACTGTCTTAGTCTCAATCCACATGTCTTACTTTTTTTTTTCCAATATTCTCCCTTATCCCTCTGCATGAGGGAGTGAGCAAACAGCTGTATAGTGCTTGCCTGCCTGCTGGGTTAAACCAAAAAAGCACATCTTACAAAAATATTAAATGGCAAGTGGCAATGCGTGGTATATTTTTCATGATAAAAAGTGAGGGTACAAGTAATTAATCCGATATCACAGAATGTGTAGTAGATGAGGAAGAGAATTTTAAATCCCTATATTCCCAAGTAACATTAAAAATTGCTTTTCTCTTAAGATGTTAAATAGATCACAGAGATCATTCTCTAAACTGCTTGCTGATGTCTACAGACTACAAGTCTAGATGGTTTAAAATTGAGATATCCTATACTGCCTAGAGACATTAAGAGTTCATCAATTTATTTAGATAGTGAGATTTATTTAGTCAAAGGCTCCTATTTCATTTCGGAAGGAGTTTAAGTGTGCAGTCAGATATTCCCCCAAAAGATGCTGAGATTGAATATATATTCTGCTTGGATTTCAATACTTTCCAAAGATGTATTTGAAGTTGGTCATTGGGTACATAGTTCTGCAAATAAACAGAAAGTTATGCTGTCAAGTTTTTTCCAAGTGTATTTCAAAACCAGGTTTTCCTCCACAAAATATACTGTATCTGAGGAACTTTGGGTAAATTCTGTATTTAATAAAGAAGTAGTTATGCATTATGCACAGTGGTCAGCATCAACATGATCCATTAGGAATCACAGCATTGCTGACTTTCAGTAAGGCATTCAGTTATGTTATCATTCATTAAATATTTGATGAAGTCTCTACCATATAAATTGTATCATTTATCTAGTCATAGTTTAAAATCGTTTTTAGGATTCAGCAGATGGTGGTATAGAATACACCCTCAGTAAATTTGCTGAGGACGCAAAACTGGAAGGAATGGCTAATTCACAGGAGAGTGGTGTTGCCATCCAGAGAGACAGGATGGAGAAATGGGCTGACAGAAAACTCATTAAATTAAACAAGGAGAATACGAAGACCTGCACCTGCGTAGGAACAACTCCAGTTGGTAAGTAGCTCTGCCGAAAAGGACTTGGGGATCCTGGTAGACACCAAATTGAATAAAAGCCAGCAATGTGCCCTTGCCACTAGGAAGGCTAAT
This sequence comes from Aquila spilogaster, assembly GCA_024606505.1. Taxonomy (NCBI): domain Eukaryota; kingdom Metazoa; phylum Chordata; class Aves; order Accipitriformes; family Accipitridae; genus Aquila; species Aquila spilogaster. The sequence continues at coordinate 9,055 of JANHGO010002135.1, forward strand.
GGTATATTGGGGTGCATTAAGCAAAGTACTGGCATCAGGTGAAGTTATCTTCCATTTCTACTCTACACTGGTGAGGCTGTACCTGTATCAGTGTGTCCAGTCCTGGCCCCCCTGGGACAAGACCTGGACCTGGTGGGAAGAGTCCAACAGAGGGTTACCAAGACTGGAGCACCTCTTCTATGGTGAGAGGTTGAGAGAGTTGCAGCAGTTCGGCCCAGAGAAGAGGAGGCCCCAGGGGGTGTATCTTAAACAATATAAGTAAGCAAAATACCTTTAAATGACACAGCTTTATTTTCTTACTGGGTTCGTGAACTTGAAGTACAAAAAGGTTCCAAATTATAAAAAAATAAATATAATCACAAGCTTTCATAGAAAATACACAGTAAAGAAATAAATAGATGTTGTTATTCAGTAGATTTTTTTTCCCTCTGATTCTTCTGTTAAAGGAATGTGAAGTACAGCAATAGATAATGAACTACTGAAGAGCTGTTTTTCAAAGGAGATCATGTATGTTTATTGGCACTGTCCTCACACTATAATTTTCTCCAAAAAGTTCTAATTTTTTTTTAGTTTTGTCATTGAAATAACTTAATGTATTGAGTAATAAGGAGTTATTTGTTTCTGGTTTATTCTATGAAGTTTCTAAAGCCTTTTACTGTGAAATACAGGTTGTACATAAACATATCAGAAAACAGAATAATTTTTTCTTTACTCATACTCAGCTCATATTTCTGGGTGAAATCCTAACTCGCAGTGGATTAAATGGGAATACTGCTATTGGCTTTCTCAGAGCTGGAATTTAACTTCTCAAATATCTCTCTTATCTCAAGAATTTCAACAGATTCTTGTTTGTTTGTTTGTTTGTTTGCTTTTTTAACACTCCTAATCTATTTATAGTTTATAGACCCTACTTTACAAATTGTCCTTCAAGTAGAAAGAAGTCAATATCACTGAAAACTCATTTTGAGTTTTCATTAAGGACTAGACCAAAAAAGCACCTGGTAATTTTGCTACTCAGCTTTATCACATGTAGCTTTCAAGTTCCTATCCTCTGTAACTTATAGCCCTTAGCTAGCCTTTGAGTTAAAACTTTTTCTTTGATTTTATGTCTACCTTGCTCCTTGGAGGACAGAACTGGCTCAAGCTATTCTGATTAAAAATAGCTAGAAGAGCAGTCCCATTCTTTTCATGTCATCGCTTTGAAAATTCATCATCTGAGCAACTATGGCCATATTACATTGTAGATATTTCTTAGTCTGCTGTGTAGTTCATGGGCAGAAACAGTTATTGATAGAATTCACTCTTCAATAAATGTCTAAATTAGATCTGAAGTGTTAAGGAGTCTTTATCAGAATGAATGAGGTAAAGGTGAGGGATATTGGTGTACACCAAATAGTTGATAAGTTTTTCTCAGCTGTGTTGTGTTAGGGCTGTAGCAGTCATTTGCAGATCCATAGCTTCCTTTAAAGCAAAGTTTTGAGTAAGCTTGTGTAAGTATGAAGATTATCGCCAGAATATCTGGAATCTGTCACATATACTAACATAAAAATTTTACGTATCACATTATCAAGAAATGTGCAATAACTAGGCACATGACAGTTCAGCCAGAGATTTCTCTTTCAAATTAAACTTTGATTAAGCTATTCACCTCTAATTTCCTGTTGCATGAATGTCTGTGACAATTCAAATGAAAGCCCTGTAGAGGTGAGATATGACAGTTTGCCATAAGTATCTGACAACTTGGGAAAACCTGTGCATGGTAGGTGCTGGTGAACACTTAACAATGAAAAGGTAAATAAGATCACCTGTGCTCCTCTGCCACTAGACATGTGCTGGATGCCTGGCTTTGGTAGTCAGACACTGGGAAGCTTAACTGACAATGAATTCTAACGAGATCTTATTTAAGGAACACACATTGAGTGGTGTAGAAAGCAATTAATTGCAACGAACTTCCAACTCCAAAGAACATGAACCACTTCAATCTTTCTCATTACAGATGAGATTACTTCTGTTATGAAGCAAAGAACAAATCTCTTCAATTACTCGAAACCCATTAATTCTGACTGCATTATTAATATCTGTCCTTTTTTTGTTAAAGCAAGTGCTCCCAATAATCATTTGAGGTGCTAAAAATAATATGAATCCCTTTTAAAAGGAGTATGACTGAGATAAAATCCACACTGAAGGAAGATAAAAATGTGCTTGATATCTTTTCTCGCATTATGTGCTCTACCACATTTTGCAGCATCAAGAACTTAAGTATATATGAGTAAATCCATTACTCTGGGTTGCCTGTCAGTATTGTACTAGATGAACATGAGTCTTGCATTTGTTTTCAAGACACTGTAAATTGGATCTATGACTGTTATAAAGAAAATTCACATTAATTATTTTTTTAATAGGTGTGTACTTAAAGAGTCAAATTTCACAGGATAAATAACTTTTAAATCCTACCCCTTAGACATTTGTTTTCCCCCTTTTTTTCATTGTCATTTTTCCTCCTTGTAATTTTGTAATGTTTAATATTTTTGCCTCAAATGTTTTTCCTCCACAGATACTGGTCTTCCAGTTCTACATTCTGTAATACGCTTTTTTGTGTAGCTTACCTATTAGCTTTCTCCCTTGAGTCACCTCAGGTTACTACTGCCCACCTGCTCCACCCTAACTGCAAGGTGCTGTGGAAGCCTTGCCACCTAACTAACTGGATACTTTTACACTGCGAAGTGAAACAGAGATATGATCCATTTCCCAGCTCTGGTACCAATTAAACAGCATAACTGGGTCATGCCCACACTATACCTGATTCTGGCTGTTGTATTAATTCCCTCAAATTTATCCTATAATTAGAACTTACGTTTTTACTGTTCAAAATGACAGAATTAATTTGAGTTTGAAACCTCCGAGCACAGCATTTTCACAGCAAGAAATCGAAGAAGGTGAATAGCTGCAGGAACATTTCAAAGTGCAAAGCTTGCATGTACCTCTCTGAGCAACTGGGTAGGATGTACCTCAGCCAAGGAACTAGTCTTACCTCTACACTCTACTACAACACTGCCTAATGTCTTACACAGTCCCTGCCCAAAGTGTGCCCGAATGGGGATCTGAAGAGTATGACAATTACCTGCTTTCTAGTCCTCTTTTGAAACATAGATATATTCCATGAATCCATACAATTTCAGAGATTTTTATTTATTTATTTATTTATTAGGAGAGCAACCTGAGGTTCTTTCTTTTAAGTTGCTGTAGGATTTTCCCATTTTTAACATATCAAAAATATTGAGCTGTGGACTCCATACCTGAGAAAAAGTCACTTCTTCTACTAAACAGTATATTTTAATAGACAAGTGTTCATGCTGGCCTTTACATAGCTTAAACAAAACAAATATCACAACTATACTTTTTTTTATTTGCCAAGTAAACAGATAAACAATATTGATGTTAAGTATTTCTCTAAATCTCTCTGAAGCATCATAGTTACTGACTTCTGTGTTTTTTAAGAACAGACACTAAGGATGGTGTGCTTTTACTGAGATCTGTAAAGCATATATATAATTCTGTAAATACAAATGATAATCCTGAAATTCCAGTGGAATACCTTACTTCTCTACCACACTCCTCTGTGCAAAATTGAAGCTGAAAATGCTATGTAATCACACTAATGAAAATATCATTGAATGTTGGCATTTGAACAATCTTATAGTTTTGCTAGTTCTTTAAACAAAATCATCAGCATATCAAGTGGACAGAAATATGTACAAAAAAGTTACATTGTATTTAATGAAAGGCACCTCTTTTCTATTTTTTTGTTTATGTGGCTTGTTCTAGGGCTAATATGCCTAAATAATTTAATTGAAATGTATAAAAAGAATTAATGGGATGGAAAATACTTTCTCATAATTTCAACTTGCACAGCATATCTGCTTTATTATTAGGTGAGTAGTTATTACAAGATATATGCTCATCATTTATTCATGAACATGTAAATGTATATAAATCATGAAGGAGGAGAGAGAGAGAGTTTCCACTTCCACACTTTCAATATAGATGATAGTTTACCAGATTTTATAACGCTTTATAATGGTTCATTTCTGCTCAAATGTTTATCTTTACGTGGAGTTAAGTTTTTATTTATAAACGAGTCTCATAGCAAGTTAAATTTACTTAAATAAAGGATGACAGTAGTTACCAAGGCACTCTCAAAGATGTTTGAAAAGTCATGGTGGTCAGGTAAAGTCCCTGGCAACTGGAAAAAGGATATATTGCACCCATTTTTTAAGAAGGGTAGAAAGGATGACCCAGGGAATTACTGAGCTGTTAACCTCATTTCAATGCCTAACCTCAGGAAATATCATGGATCAGATTTTTCTGAAAGCTATGCTAAGGCAAATGGAAGAGAGACTGCTGATACGGGATAACCAGCATGGCTTCATCAAGGGTAGATCCTGCCTGACCACCCTAGTGGCCTGCTGTGGCAGCATAATTGCATTAATGGACAAGGGAAGATTCCCTGATGTCATCTATCTGGATTTCAGTAAAGCCTTTTTGATACAGTCCTCCATTCTTATTTCCAGATTCAAAAGATATGGATTCAATATGTGTTCAATGTTTGGTCAATGAGGAACTGGTTGCAAGATCATACTCAAAGACTGGTGGTCAATGGCTCAGTGTTTAGATGGAGATCAGTGACAAGTTGTGCCCCTCAGGGATTTGCACTGGGATCAGTGTCCATTTATATCTTCATCAATGACATCAAGAGTGAGATCAAGTGCACCATCAGAAACTTTGCGGATGACACCAAGATGTGTGGTGGGGTCCACATGCCTGAGGGACAGCATGCCATTCAGAGAGAACTAAACAGGCTTGAGCAGTGGGTCCAGGAGAGCCTCATTAGATTCAACAAAGCCAAGTGTGAGGTCTTGGCACCTCGGTCATGGGAATCCCCCTTAACAGTACAAGCTGGGGGATGAAAGGATTGAGCACAGACCTGACAAAAAGGGCCTGGGGGTACTGGTAGATGGGAAGCTGGACATAAGCAAGCAACGTGCCCTCGCAGACCAGAAAGCCAATTGGATCCTGGGCTGCATCAAAAGAAGCATGGCCAGCAGGTCAAGGGCGGTGATCCTTGCTGGTTAGAGTACTGTGTCCAGATGTGGAGTCCTCAGCAGAGGAGAGATGAGAACCCATTGGAGTGCCTCCAAAGGAGGGCCACAAAAATGATCCAAGGGATGGAACACCTCCCTTACAAGGACAGGTTGAGAGAGCTGAGGCTGTTCAGCCAGGAGAAGAGAAGGCTCTGGGTACACCTGATTATTGGCCTTTCAGTATCTAAAGGGTGTCTGTAAGAAATAAGAGGACAGACTCTTTAGTGGGGGCTGTTGCAATAGGACAAGAGGAAATGTTTTCAAAATAAAAGGAGGGAGATTTAGATTGGATATAATAAAACGTTTTTACAATAAAGATGTTGAGGGACTGGAACAGGTTCCCCAGAGAGGTGGTGGATGCTCCATCCATGGAGACATTCAAGGTCCGGATGGGCTGGACTCTTAGCAACCTGATCTAGCTGTAGATGTCCCTTTTCATTGCAGGACTAGATTGGACTAGATGACATTAAGAGTCCCTTCCGACTCTTAGGATTATATGATTCTATTATTCTATTCTATGATTGATAAATGCCTTCCTAAACAGAACTAGTCACACTTTTATCCTTGTTTGCTGTATCAACACAGAGCAGATTATTTTTGAGAAGCACAGTTTCATACAGCCATAGAAGCTGCAGATACATAAATAAACATAAATCTATTTCATGAGAAGCTATTATTTGAATGAAGTTTGATTATACATGGTCAACTATAAAAACTAGAAAATGTTGGGATTCTTTTATTACTTTTACTTACATATTTTTTAGAATAAAATAACTCAAAAAAACCGCATGCATTATAGTAATAAGCATTTTTAAAATTATAGTAGCAAACATCCTGAACTACCTTCTCTTTGGCTGTATGTTTATATTTGCAGTATATTGAACATTGAGTTTCAAGTATATTCTGGAAGTTACAGAAAGTTTCTCAGTACAGTATTATACAATGGACAAAAGTATATGAATATGCCATGGATATCATAGATTAGATTATATTTTCAGTGATTTCATATGCATATAACCATTCAGAATGCAACAATTCACGAAATGAAATCCTGCTTCAGTAGTGTTTGGACTGATAAATATTCTAAACTGTTTCCTGTAAGTAGTGATAAACTCTTAATGTTATTTAATATTCTGAATTGCTAATTTCAGTTTCTTTTCCAGTACACAGAGTAATATTTTGTTTATTATTCTTGCTTCTTTGCACAACACAGTTTTGGTTGATACCAGCAAAGTAATTTGAACAAGAATGAGGAAGACATGATATGCCTTATTATCATTCCTTATAATAAATTATTGTCTATATAAATGCCTAAGATGCAGAAAATAATAATCGAAGAGTTATGCTTTTTTATTGTATTTATTTATTTATTTTAGGTAATGATTAAACTTGAGCACAGAAGTGGCAATGTTTAACACTCAGGGGTAATTATGATTGTTATGCTGGCTCCATTGTTGTATATGTACCATGAGAAATCACAAGTAACACAGTTCTAAACATTCTTGATACGTATGAATTAAACTGAGGCAAGATTATTTAACAGACTATCTAGTAAAACTGCCTTAAAAAAAGGAAATCTTCATATAATACCATCATCACAGAGAATAAACTGTACACCACTGAAAATTTTAGTGTTGACAGTTAATGAAAAGAATTAGTGTACCAAATCTTCTACAATTAAGATGAATTAATTTAAAAATCAATGATGAAAACTAATGTAATAAACTTGAAATGTAGTGGAAAATAGTTTTTCCTAATCAGAGATTTTATAAATCAGCATTTTCTGAGCAATTAGCAAATGACTATTTATGAAGTTCAGAGATGTGATTGTAAAAAGCTACATTTTTTTTTTTTAATTTCTGAAATGAAGATTTATGCATTAGGTCATACTGGAAGCTAGTGAATGTAAAATAATTCAACAATAATTCAAGACTTTTGTGAGTGGGAAAAAATAGTAATAAATATTTTAATGTGCCTGTAGAAGTGATGTGAAAAAGAATGAAGTATAAAGAGAGTGGTAATAAACAGTTATCAGGGATATGGGCATATTTTAACTTTGGAAATCTAGGAATGTGGACACTAATATTCCTTTTCTAGGAATGTGGAAGTCTCTAAGAAGAGCTTAGAATAACATAGATTTCTGCTCAGCGCCAGGTTCAGTGCTTCCTTTAGTCTCATCTACTTCCTCGGCTGAAGTGCCCTGTGTTCACCTGGGAAAGTTGCTTATATGATTGCATAGACATTTTGTTGCTGTTATTCCATGGTTTTCATTCCAGATATGTCAGTTTCCAAGTCTAGATCTCTGCACAGCTGCAAAAATGCCCATGTTAGTGCAGACCTGATAAACTGATGTAGGTGCAGAAATAGCAGCTGAGGGGAGATGGGAATCACAGGATGAAATGGATACATTAACAGCAAGTAACAGATGAAATTACTTGAAAGAGCTATCAACACTGCAAGAAATCAGGGAAGTCATTTAAGGTTGTAAGTCAGATACCTACAGACTCATAATCTCAGCATTTTCCTACCCAAAGTAAAAATTTAACATAGGTAACTAGAGTAAAAGTCAATAAATAAATAATCTAAAAGTCTCACCATTTGTAAGAACTAAGAATTCTACAAAGATCTCCAGAGATATTAAAGGCATGTTTTTAGGTATATCTACCAGCAGAAATCAGAATAAAAGACAATTCTTTCCTTTTTATTTAAAACTATACCAGAGGATCTGCTTTCTTTCCCTCTTATTTTCACCTTAGTGATTGAGCGCATTTTGCTGCTTCATTCTAGAAAGAAGAAAGAACACACTGACATTTTGCTTGCAGAACTAGCTGTTACCTTTCTAGTCAGTAGACTGACTGACATTCCATTTCTCAACTGAAATCCTTTCCTGCTAAAAAGATGCTTTTTTTTCTTTTTTTTCTTTTTTTTTTTAATTTTCTCATGATAGCATACTGAGCTTCTATTAAGATATAATCATCTATCCTGTATCAATAAATAATCAAGACACTGTGTCATCCTCTTTTCTTCTTCCCTGAAGGGGAAAGCTACCTGCATACTGGGCAACAAAAAATTAATTATGGGAGTTCATTTTGTATCTTCAGTAAAACAATAGCATCAAGGCCTAGTGTAGTAGAAACTGAGAGGTCAACCAAAAAAAAAAAGGCAATGCCAGACTGAAAGTTTCTTTCTTGCTTCTATTGCTAAGATAGTACTTTGGTTGATATAATTACATCAAAGATGTTATATCACTATTAAGTATGTGAAAAGTAATGTGATATGGAGGGTGAGAGGACTCTTATATTACACATAGGAAATGTTTACTTTTTCCTGAAAGAATAGAAGTTAAGAAATTGCCTTAAAACTCCAGTGCACTGAGAGGTATGCAGCACAGAATAATATGTTCCCACTCTATAAACATTTCCACGGGATTCCACCACTTTCAAGCACATAGTAGAAAAAATTAAGGTTCCTCTCTATTATTTCCTGACTTCCAGGTGCTTGATTTTGCAAATCTGAATTTAATTATTTAAATGTAATTTTTCATATACTATATATTACAGATGAAGTATCTGGATAAGAAAGGACTGTTTAATAACTATTTCACTGTAATCTGCTTGCTCCTGGGCATTCTCATGTAAAAGTGGAGTAGTTAAATTTAAAATTATTTTTAATTAGAGCAGCAGGAACATCTTACCCTACCACTGAATTAAGTTCACTATTAATGAACAATTTAGTCGATCAAATTATCATGCAAGCACTAAAAAGTCTTGAATTTCAATGAAATAATGTTTCCTTTTAAAGTTGTCGTCTATCTTTAATACTTAAAAGGCATATGTTTTTAGCTTTTTCTAACTGATAGCGGATTTATCTAGACACACAGACACTGCAAGTAAAAATGGATTTTCTCATGTACTCTTCTCAGGAACTAAGAAAGCTCCAAAATTTGATGAGCGGTGAAATAAAATAACAATAAAGTCTGTTTTTTTTCGCTAGTAGTAAACCTGCAAGCTTTGTAGGCACATTCGGGGCAATTAGGTAGTTCTTCTGACAGAAGATACAAAAATCACTTGACTTCTGGGTAGATGTTGATATAGTAAAAGTGAACCAATAAGAAAAAATAAGATCTTCACCAAAATCTCATTTTCAGCATGTTGTCCTCATTTTATCATTCTATTATGAGAATGCAAGAAAGTCACTCACAGCCCAGAACAAAAAATCCACAACTAGTAGTAAGATGGGCTGCCTGTGTTATCATGGATAAGTACAGATAGACACTTTCTGTCCTCACCTAGTGAGATAGCTCCTCAGTCTGGCTACATATTCGCTTCAACAAGTGTGAAACAGCTATTCCCTAGAAACACAAGACTACAAGGTGGGTATATCTAACCAGAAATATTTATTTCTTATGCCTATAAATCATTATTTTTGTAACAAAACTGTGATTCCATTCCACGAAGTCTGCATGACGTTACTTAAGTAGGTGATCATCTAGAAACGGGATACTCAGGATAAAAAATAACCTGGAAGAGTCGTTCAGCAACAAGTTTTGAGGGGGTTGCACTAATGTGATCAGTTATCAGCTGGGTTACTTCTAGTACTCTTTAAATTTGGAGGAAGAGTGCATGACTGATACAAAGTCTGGGTGCCTTGGGGGAGAAAGTAACAGTATGAACTGACCATACTTATTGTTCTAAGAGATTAGGGGGAAGTATTCTATATAAAGAATTTGCATAAAATAAAGACTATATAAAGAACACGTGATTTAATTTAAATAATTTAATTAGTGAAATTCTATTTTGAAGGCACTATGAATGAAAATGACAAAATGGGAAAACATAGTTCATAGCAAGGAAAAAACAAGCAAATAAAATCGTCATTAAAATACTGTGGCATACTTTCGAACTCCGGGCTCAGGACCATGTCCTCTTTCAATTCTGAAACAAAAAAAAAATAGGTAATACTCTCTGAATGTTAAGAAAGTTTAGGATAGATTCTGATCTTAATTCTAATAGTTTGTCATAAGTTGTTCTGTTTTATTTATTTATTTATAGCCTTTTAATTTGCTGGTCTTCTGATCTTTTCACTCTGCCTGATGCTTTCTCTTCCATGGATGAATTCTCTGTTATTTGTGTGAGAAAATAATGTAGGATTCAATTCGATTCACGGATATTAAGGTCAAGGTTTCCACAATAGAGCCTCTGAAATTAAAATTCAGTTATGATGATCTAGAACCTCAAGAACCAAACAGTCAATCAGATTTCACATTTAAGTGGTATATATTTAAAATTGGCAGAGATATAAGTTCTTTGGGGTATCTGGGGCAATTTCTGCAGAGACAGATAAATATAAGGTCCAGTCCATAAGATATTTTTGAGTAAAATCAATCCAGTAATAATAATAATAAAAAAGTAGGTATTATCCCAAGGAAAACAAAAAGCAAGGAGTCAAGACTGAATGAAAAAAGTATGGTATGAAGATTTTGGAAGCAAAATGTCAGTTGCATTAAATGGACATTTAACATTTTCTTCAGGAATCCAGAAGAATTCAGTGCAACGGGAAAAAAAATAAATTAAGAATAATTTTTTTAAAAAGTAATGATTCATTTCCTTTGTAAGTGTCTCCTCTATTCACATGAGTCCAGTCCTGTTTATGAAATGCAAGTGACAGTGAGTACTGTAATTTAACTTGTCAAATAGGGTTAATTACCTGAAATCTTCCCCTATACGTCATGCATAAAGTTTGTTGATGTTTAGAGCTGCAAGAATGTAGAATTTGGTAAATGAAACTCCAGAAATAATAATAATAAAATATTGCAAATAATTGAGTTTGATAAACCCTCTTCATTGCCTTCCCCCAACGTGTTCTGAATTATGAGTATACATTAGAAGTGATAATTTATTTTTAAAGTTAAACACAGCAATCGTAACTTGTTTCCATAAGATAGATTTTTCATTTTGAGTATTACATTCCTCTATAAATCTTTTCATGGGATTATGAAGGATTAGATGACTGTTCAGAGCAAAAATGGCAGAATTAGGTCCTATGAGATTTCCTGTGCTTTGCTCTGTTTCCTGAAGAGGAGTAAGAATTGTACTACTGAAATTATTTAAGCTAAATAGAATTATTTAATATATAGTTTAAGAAACATTTCCACACTGGCACAAGGACAGGCAAGACTTTATCTAATCAAAGTGATGCTTTCAACTTGATCCTTGTCAATGGTATTGCTTATTTTTAAAGCCAAGGAAATAAAATTCTTTAAATTACTGTTATATACTATAATTATTGTCTCAAAAAAATAATCAATTTACAGAAGGATTTTACCCCCCTCCTCCCTCACTTTTTTTTTTTTTCTTTTTCCTTTTCTTTGTTGGGAGGGAAGTGGATATAATTATGGGCCATTTGATAGGAGAAAATAGGAATAGGAAAATTATACTGCGATTTATTTCAGGAAAAGGAAATAAAACATCTCATTGTACACTGAAAATGAGCTATTTGAGACAATGAACGAAGTGAATTTCCTTACCACATCAATAAAGAAATACCAAATGAAGTAACTTGATATGCCATCCATTGTGGATATTTTCAGTATTCAGCTCAGTAGCTTTCATTTCCTTTTATCTTATGTGCTTCTGCAATATTCATAGTTCCTTACTGAAATATAACAGTATTCAAAATTTCTTTGAAATGCTTTCTGTAAGATTTTTAAAATAAGTAAAACATTATAAGTATGCATCAAGAGTCCTTTTAAACTATAAATATTCTACCAAATTGTCTGTGGTCCTGATGTCACTTACTTCCTGATTATAGTTAAATGAATCTTGCAACCTGAGAAACCTACAAATAGGAAATCTGTAAACCAAGATGACCTAAAATTCCTTTATTCTCACCTTTTTATTTGTTTTATTTATTTACTTTCTTCACATTACTATTTTTCCCCTTTTTTTTGGTGAGTTTTATTGTCATTTTTGGGACTTGTGTATTTTTTTGTCTCTGGTCACACCTGATATAACCTATAAAAACATGCATACCATATAACAACATGCTTAAACCACGATTACATGTGAGACAGTATTGAAGGGAAGCATTTGTGGAACTGCTGTGAACTGAAAGGCATGAATTGCTGAACTCAGTGGTGTGACTGAAGAAGTGGAATCTGTGCCACTGAGGAGCAAGAAGGATTGTGTGCTTAATGACAAATGCTCCTTCAATAAATAACATCACAGTAAAAATGCACACAGATGCCTAAGTAGGAAAAGCCAACCCCAAATCAGTGTTGTTTTTACTTTAATTTTCCTAATTCACCTTGGTCCAGCTCTGCTTTCTCAACAGTCACAGCAATTATACCTATCTGAAGGAGATTTGTATAATGTAGATGGTAGACGTAGAATATAGTTTATTAAAACATTTCCTCTTGCAAGAAAAACAAAATGTTCCGAAAAACAAAACAAAACAAAACACAGAAGTTAGTACCTCATCCAGATAGCAACCAGATAGTAAAATTGCTAAAACATTGCCTATTATCACAAGAGTGTGCCACCTGGTATGTGTTCAGAATCACTCCTACTGCATGCAAATCAGGTGTTACAATATAGATATACTTTTGAGAATGCAGTTTCCTAATCTTCATGGACAAACTTGGGTCTCAAACATACAAAGCACTTTTTTTTCAAGATGTTAATTGCGTTTGCACAGCTGCTTTGAATATCTGACTTTCTTTAGAGACCTATTCCTTTCGATTATAGCCTTGGTATTTATTGATCTTATTCTCGCTGCTTTTTATTTATGTTCCTTTTCTAGATCTGTGTTCCTGGTTTTCATTTCTCTCTGCTTATTTCTCTTGCTTATTTGTTTTTGCATCTCTTTTCTAGGAGCTCTGCCATCCCCTGTAGCTTCTGCTGATTGTGCTTCCTCCTTAATAGTAACTATTGCTTGAGGCAAGCAGAGTATCACTGGGCTGTGAGACACCACAAAGGCACTGCAGATGCACTCTTTCTCTCTCAGTCTGTTCTCCACAAATACCCATACTAACTGGATCCAGGCTATGGAAGCTCTTTTCCATAGGTGCCCTGCTCCCACCCCCTGCATCTGCACCTCTGATGTGTGATTCTCTTAACCCCCACCTGAGATCCACTCCCTCACAAAACCTTCTTCTCCAATGTCTGCCCTCTTTCTCCACCCAACAGATGTTACTGAAGTTCTTCAGTTCAGTTTTCCAACATAGAACTGCTCAAATAGGGAAGATGCAGAGACAGGATCTTCATTCAAGCTGTTCCACTCAAGGAAATGAGAAGAAAGAATAGACTGGACCAAAGAAAAAAGAATAGGCTGATGGAAGGATCTATGAAAACCATACAAGGCTGAAAAAGAATGATCAGCCAGTGTCTCCAGTCCTCCCATGTGTTTACCTCCATATGCAAAAGGTGTAGGCCTTATTTTTGGACAGTTCATGTTATGCCCTCATCCCCTTGGATAAAGTTAACAATACAGACATAGGATCCATCTTGTCCCTACAAGCATAAGCACGTTATTACTATGTTAGGTGTCCTTGACCATGGCAAAGTGGTTGTGTCTAGATTATCTGTAAAGATTCCTTCCAATTCAAAAAACATCATTTGTGGGTATTTTTTTGTGGTGTTTGTTTGTTTTGGTAGGGTTAATTAATCTATTTGTTAGGCAACAGTACAAAGAAGTGATTGTAGTTACTATTTTTCTATAGATCATGGGTGTCCAACTTTTTGGCTTTCCAGGGCTGCAGTGAGTGAATAGGAATTGTCTTGGACTGCATATAAAATATATAATATAGTTAAGGTATATAAGTAACAAAACTTATTTTCTTGTTTTTTTTTTTTTTTTTACTAAAACATTAAAAAAAAACAAACAGAGCAACAAAAAATAAAATAGCAGGATGTTTGATTTTGTTTTTGTGAAACTAATGCATCAATGTCTGGTTCAATGGAAGTAGTTGCAATTCTTAGTGAATTGTCAAGGTGCTTGTCAGAAATTTCTGATGAAATTTTACTTTTCCTTTGCATCCTAGAAAATAGTGCATACTGTCAAAAAGTGATCACATGAACAAGGCATGATTGTGAAGTTCCTTCCCTGGAAAGGGAGGTCTTTTAGAAGTCTAGCAGGGAGACATTGTCGATTTTTTCTTTGAGTTGAACGTCCGATTGCAACTCTATTTGCAGGTAATTTATTTATGTCAATTGACAATGGAGTCGCAAATATACCACAACTTGATATTTTCGGCAATCTTGAAACTTATTCTCAAATTTCTTTTCCAAAATGTAAAGCAAGTCTGTATATTTTTCAGTGCTCACAGGACTGTGTTAACTAGTGTATCCAACTGCATAAAATGATTTGCCACAACTTGAGTTTGCACTGCACTGCACCCTCCCCATGCCCTTGTTTCAGGCCAGACAACACCAATCTCACACCAGTATTTTGGTTGTTGCTGTGTGATGGGTGCATACTTGGGGCCAGGCCAGGCTGCTTGACAAGGAAGAGCTGCCACCATGATGGCTGTGCCAGGCTAGATCCACCATGGGTCACAGGTTGGGCATCTCTGCTCCAGATGATCTTCAAAATTTAATTTGGAGGTTTATCACTGCATTAAAATTTGGCTACATGAATTTCCAGGAAGTCAGACTACACTCTTTTAAATAGATTTTTAATGCAGGAAGATTCTGAGAATGTTAAACAAACTTCACCTTGCAGTAAACTGAATAGAAATTTTCAGATGTAACAATATCCCTAAATTTCATGTCGGCTTTGCCTCTAATAGGCATAGAGAATTTAATTTTGTTACTGAAATAGTAATATGTTAAAATGCTACTTAAGTCACTTTGTACTTGTTAATAATTCATTAGCCTATGCAAAAGAGCTTTAGGTACAGTTTATTTAACATATTTCCAAAAGGAAAAACCTAGTAATAAATTGTAGAAAGCATAACAGATGTTTTTGTGTGGTTTTTGTTTGCTTGTTGGTTTTCTAGGATTCTTTTTTAAGTGAGCACGTGAAAAGGGAAAAGAGAATAAACAATTTCTGGTTAAGATTCTTGATGTTAATCTGTTGTTCAAAATATTTGTACTCAGACTTGGAGCACATCAGCCTTCTGAACAGAAACCTGCAAGACAAGCGAAGTGCAGAATCACTTTGAATCTTGACAGTTATAAGATATTCCATGTAAATTAATTATTTCTACACTTTGTATTAGAGCGGTTGGAACATTCCCATCATTTGCTTCCTTTCCTTTGCATCCTACAAGTACGAGAAATTCACAGTATTTAATACTTTATTTAAAGGTAAAGTTTTGAAAAGAACATACAGTTTAAGAGTAGGGAAGGTGTATGAAACCCATTACCTTCTTGCTTTCGACCCCTGGTACAATGGTTAACGTAACTAGTGCTGTTTTGTAAGTCATTATGTGATTCTCTGTAAGTGAGCTGGTCACATATCAGCACTTTTTACCCTTGTCATCAGATCTTCAACATCCCCGGATGCCAGACTGATTTATTCCCTCTTTACCAACCTTGAAGGTCCCAGGCACCTGGAGAAACAAGTTCTGATGACCCCATCACAGAACAGGGAATTGTAACCACACACATGTGGAGCACTGACTCTGAAGTGAAGCAGCTACGAGTGCTAGGACTTAGACTGAAACTGCTGCTGGATAGCAAAACCTGTGATTCCCCAATGGTTATAGGAATGCCTCCACTGTCTTCTGCTTCCTCCATGTATTGAGAGACTTGTACACCGTCAAGTGTTTCACGTCTATTTTTTGTTTGTTGTATTACATGCCAAGTGTTAAGCTTTGACAAAGCTCTCTGTCAGACAAGAGAAAGGCAGCCAAATAGCTTCACGGGGCTACATGAGAAAGGCAAAAAAGGAAGGGAAAACAACAAAAAGGACACAGACGGATATGAGAAAAAGAAACAGATGTGAGTACTTAGGAACAAACAAGAAAGAGCTGCCAGAAAGATGAGTAAAAGACAAAACTTATTTCCAAAGAAATGATGTAGCAGCTTGGGAGAAAAGTCAATTTTAAAAACTGTGATTAGAGTTACTAAACAGGTGTGAATTACTTGCATCTTATACATGCATTTTTCTATGTATTTATGTATTTTTGTGATTCTAATCATCAATGTCTCTTGAATTTTAATTCAAAATATGTAGGGAAAAGGAGTGCTGAAGTATTACTGAGATAATGCTGAAATATTACTACATACCAGTTCTGCAATTGATAATAGATATAAAAACAAGCTCAGATCATCCATCAGGAATAAATTTCACAGAACAAGTGCTTTTAGAAATACAGATATGGAAAAAAAAATGAAAGGAAAACCATTATATTCTTACTTCCAATAGGATATCCAAAACCTTGAAACTGGCATCAGAGAGATTTTCTCCTTTATGGCTAATTTCCTCTCATCTTACTTTCCTTTCTGTACTCTGATCTTACCAACCACATGGTTCCCTCCAGAATAATTCTGGCACTGTTCTTATTTTTGTTTTCTTTCTAATTTTAGCTTTATGTGCCTTTAGAGCACCTATTTTGAATCAGTACAGATTGATTAATATAATATTGTGCCTTCCAGAAAGAGGAAGATAAAGAAAATGAACAAAATATGTGGAAGAGAGAAGTAGTGAGAGTAGGATTGGAAACATCTGGCAATATATAATTGGAATGCAGCATGTTCTGGAATCCAACAGATTATTAAATCTGTAACTTAGTAAAGTAATACATATAATTCTGAAGTTCTTAGCATGGGGTGGTGACAACATAAGATAGCCTTTTGCAAAAGGAATATAAAATCACCACTTGCTTTTAGCTTCAGTCTTACACAAATTAACAGGCTAGTGAAGTTTTGATAATTTTTGACCCAGGATGACATAAATGCATGTTTCATGTCAAAGTCTTTTCTACCATGACAACATGCCTTATGTTATGCCAGTTACTAGTTATGAGAATCAACCCGTAGAGGCAAAAACTACACAGGTAGTGTTTTGACCAAGCAAGCAGATATAAATCACATTATACAGGATAAAAAATAGTTTATCATGAAAATATACAAGAGGGTTAGGGATTAGGAAAAGTGATTAGCAGAAAATAACGTAAGGGAGATCATCACTTAAGCGAAGATATTACTGCTGTTTGCAAGAGTATCAATTTAATAGCCTTTGCCCAGTTCTTCATTTGATAATTTTAAAATGCCTTATGAATCCTTTAAAAGGTTATCATCACGAATAATATTATAATGAAATTGTTCACACTGCTGCAGTTAATATTGCATCTGCAATTTTGTTGTAATTCTTGGCCAGAAAGGTTCATAACTCTCTGGTAAAAGCACTCCAGAATGAGGCTTGGCATATGAAAGTTCAGTCATAAAAGCTGTGTTCCAAATTGGAAGAAAAATGTGTTCAAGTTTCAAGTTCTGACAGGAAAGTATGGTAGTGTAAAAGTTATTTTATTATTTTTAAACTAAGAAATACGCCAAGACTCTGTGTGCCTTTTTCTGGCTTTTTTTTTTGTTTTGTTTTGTTTTTAAATGAAAAATAGGTATATCATGATAGACTTGATAGACTGATGGTATTTAAAATTTTTCAGAGGTATTTCAACCCTCCTCACATGTCCACTACTTTGTCTTCAAGTATTCTGCAGTGATTTTTAGTCTACTAATAAAAGCCTGTATATACAAAGGATATTTTCACTGTCACACCTTTAAGTTCTTATTGTATCTTTTATTTTCTTTTTTTTTTTAATTATCCAAGAAATAAGATGAATAACAGCAAGTACAGGCACAGATAAACATGGGAAACTTTACAGAAGGAATAACAGACTTTCAAAATCAATACTGTTTTTTTTTTACCTTATTAATCCTCACAGAGCTGCTACAGTTTCATCAGAAAATAACTCTACCATATGAAACGTAATGAACATAAATAAATATCTTTTTTTTTTTTTACAAAATGTATAGTAACTTCTCTATTGTGGCCAGTCAAAGCAAGGAACACTTCTTTCCATTAATGACAAAACCTTGTGAAACTGTGGCTTTTATTTAAGCACTTTCTACCACAGACCTGTGTCTACTTAATGATTTCAAATAAGCTCCAGGTTTCTTTCAACTACAATTGAGAGTCCTGAATGCCAGATAGCAAGCATTCATTTTTGTTGAGACACTGTCTCACAACACACTGGTTTTGATATGGTAAAAAGACAATGGTAAATTTTATTTTGTTGGTGTTGAGATGACATTATTTTGGCTTTGATATGAAGAACATGTATGGTTGGTGTAAGAAAGTTTGTGCAGATTGTGATTAATGTATATTTTAATGATTTATTCTCAACTAGTTTTAAATTGTACTTTTTCCAAAGAAATAAGTGGATTCATAATTATAATTTGGCTCCTCTTAGTCATTGCATAAGAACAAAAAAATATTATAAGCACCTCACAATGGACATTGCTTAGAGTAATTCTTAATTAAAAACTACTCCATAAGTTTTCATTCAAAGTATCCCATTAAATTAACTGTTCAGAAATCACCAAAAAGAGAGAACATAATACTTCCCTTCCAGTAGGAATAGATAAAAAAAAAAAAAACCATAAAATGCAAATTTTAAAATACACTGGGACGATAAATATCATTTCTATATTGGGCATCATTTCCTTTGCTACCAATAGCAAGAGATTTACAAGACTGAGAAAGAAAAAGGTAAGTGAATTTTCACCATTTGTGTTAATTGCCGAAGGCCAGTCTCTGCAGAGCTGTGTGTGTACCTGCACCTGTGTGAGCAAATTCACAACCACCTTCACCAAAATAAATGAAGGAAAATGGCATTTAAAAAAAAAAAAAAAAAAAAAGACACAATTTATTAGCAATAGGAGAAATGTAGTTTTGCAAAACAATTAGCTTTGCAGTGGTACTAAGAAATCATACCGATCACAAGGTGCATGGAACCAGAAAGAGTTACATTTACTCTAAACAAAAAAAATCAATTTGCCAATTTTATCATTTCTGCAGAGCTACTATAGAAAAACAGCTACTATAGCAAAAGAACTTTTCTTTTTTCCCACAGCAGCAGGAGGTCTCCTGATGATTTTAACATCTAGGATTAATTGTTATATATCATGCCAGGCTACGTTTTCTGTTTATAACAAATGCATTAGGGGCTGAAAGAAATCTTGCTGCTACTTAATGTAATGTGTTATCGTTATTAATATGTAGTTGGTACTATCTTAATAGAAAGAGATCAGTTAGTTGTCCAGTGCTTAAGTAATACTCCTAAAAAGAGCTACTAAAATCTATTACAGCAACCAGTAAATGTGTATCCTGCCTCAGATCACTGCCCAGAAGCGTCAAGCTACTATAACTTCAAGTATTCCATTCTCCACTAAGAATTAAGAAAATCACTACAAGTAACAGGAAAGGTGGCAGTATGACAAGATAGTAGTGGAAGATTTTGACAGTAAGAGCACTTGTCTACAAAACGGGAAGAATGAATACAGAGAAACCAACGCTGCAAGAGCCTACATAGAAAGCACCTGGAGATCAAAGTTGTTAACAATCTTGTTGTTGGAAAAGATAGCTTACACCAGCCAAAACCAGAGGCAATAGAACAGAAAAAATGCTAATAAAAAATATGGCACTGCACTAAGCCCATGACAATCCAGAAGTCTTGGGTTCCAGATATGCTCTTAATTTTCCTCAGAGAAGTAATACTTCTAGTAATAATCTACTATAGGACACTTATAAAAGTGTAAGTTGCATCTGAAGTTTCTTTCCACAAAACACTCTATTATACTAACACAGAATCCAATTGCTGTTACAGAGAAACAGGTAAAGAAATTCGACTGGAGCGTAAATGATAACTATTAATATTCTTTGTCTCCTGCTCTCATAAAGTGAAATTATTCTCCGAGAATTTTCTGTTACACAGACATTTCAATATGAAAGACATGCCTAAATACATATAGGAAAAACAAAACAAAAAAACCCTACAGTGCTACTTTGCTAAAATCCTCGTGAATATATTTTTTTTTCTAGTTGATAGGAGTTCTTCATATCACTGTAACTAAATAAAAGAAATTTCACTACAGAAAGATTTGCATTAAGCAAAAAGGAAGTTAAAAATTTACATGAAAGTAAACTAAGTTCTATGGAAGAAAAGAAAAAAAAAACATGGTTTAAAAGATTATTTTCTTCATAGATCAATTACTTCACATTCTTCATGGAAAGCATGTTTCTTTTTTCTGTCTCCACTGGGCATGCTAACTCTTAGGCATGAGACAGCTGTTTCCTTTGAGGAACTGTTTTAGAAAGTAAATAGTTTGCAGGTAATTGACAGGTCAAGTGTGTAGAAGCCCCTCAGAGGTTGAAAATGTACTTATACATTTCTAGTATGAATTACTAGTTTATCCTTGCAAAGAAACAAAGACTATGTTTCCTGTTTAACTTGAAATTTCCTTTTCAAGAAATTATGTGAACTTGAGTGCTTAGTATGGACTGGCATTGACCAGGATAAAAAATAGAACAGATTTATTAGTTTCCTGAAAAAGTTGTACTTACCAGAAGAGACAGAATGAATAACAATATAACTGTACAACCAGATATGAAAAATTACACTAAAAGTAGGAAGAAAATGGCATGCATTAATTATTATATTACACAAAGCAGTCTCAGGATATTCATAGTTTTATATCTGTTTACTCATGCTCTTAGAATTTTTCTAAAGAATGTACTAGAGACTCAGCTATCCAGTGTTGCTATTAAAGTTTATACAAACTATACGAACAGTGAGTTCTGAAAGGACTTTATAAGTGTCAATAATGAGAACTTTTGCAAGCACACCCACAATCATAATTTAGCAAAATAAATACAAACTGTTGCTTTTTTTAAAAAAAAAAAAAGATTGAAAGTTCATGTGTGATTTTATGTTACATATCCATTATTTTTGTTTATCAGTCAATTTGCACATTCAGACTAAAATATCTATTAGTTTCTTCTTGTTCATCTGAAATGAAAATAAATTATTTCCAGTGTTTTCTATTATTTTGCTATACAATACATGTTAATTTGTAGAAAAATAAATTTTAGAAATAAGTTGGACTCAATTCCTAAAAAGTGAATACCTTCTAGCTACATAATTATCTCTGAGGACATAGCCTGTAAAAGTTTCACTTAAGAAACCCAACAACCTGGGCTTATAAGAATCAAGAGAAGTTTGGTTAAAGTGCCTGAGTTATTTTTTGAGAATGAAATTTATTCTTGAATCCACTAAAGTAAATAAAGACATTTTCAGGTTTTCTAATGATGTTTTCCATTTGATAAAATTGATTCAGGAAAGAATTTAGAAATAGTTTGGAGAGATTCTATAGTTTTGAATGACATGAGAAATCCCATTTTTAGTTATAATTTCCTTATGATTTGTCATATTTAACCACCACATATTTTCGTCCTCTCCTTCTATTGTTTTCTGATTTGTGCGTTTTACACCACTGCACTGATTTCTTAAGACAATGTTTCTGGACCAGCTGCTACATGACTATCAAGTCTCTACAATAATTTTCTGTTATTTCAAGTTCTACAAGACCTGCTCACTATTTAAATAAAATAAAATAAAAAAATAAATAAATAAATAAATAAATAAATAAAATAAATAAAAATACAGCAACTGATCTGGAAAATCATAAATAAGAACAGTATTTCAGTGACAAACATTTGACAGAACGGTCCATCCTTAAAGGACAGTACATCTATTCTTATTTTATTCAGAAATACATATTTCATATGAAAAGTAGAGTTTCAAATGTATTAAATGTATTTACACTATTTTGCTTCCTTTCCAAGTTACCAGAGCTTTAAGAGTTTGGTAAATATTTCAAAAAGTTCACCAGTTCATTTCAACTTCAAGCTAAAACTTTATTCAGTGATGAAATGTTGAAAAGAATCCTGATAGATGTTACACAGCAAATAGAAAACTCTCTATAATAGAATCTGAGACAATTATTGTATCAGTGATTGAGTAACCATTTAATTTAC
>JANHGO010002136.1:0-31232 GCA_024606505.1 Aquila spilogaster
TGCGTGGGGTTGTTGTGACCAAGTGCAGGACCCGGCACTTGGCCTTGTTGAACCTCATACAATTGGCCTCGGCCCATCGACCCAGCCTGTCCAGACCCCTCTGCAGAGCCTTCCTACCCTCGAGCAGACCAACACTCCCACCCAACCTGGTGTCATCCGCAAACTTGCTGAGGGTGCACTTGATCCCCTCGTCCAGATCATTGATAAAGATATTAAACATAATATCATAACAGGCCCCAATACTGAGCCCTGGGGAACACCACTTGTGACTGGCCGCCAGCTCTAGTAAAGAAGCACTTCTTACGAACATACTCTCTGCTACATCTGTCTCTACTCTGGCTGATACCTGCAGAAGCTGAGGCAGTCAACAAGCACACTGGATTTCATATGTGCAACCTGTCCATCAAGCACGGCTGAATTTTAAGGAAAGAATAAGCCCCACCCCCTCTAACAGTTTAGCACATAGCATTCACCTGGACCCAGGTGCCTTTTTTAAAGAACTTAGTGTTTCCTGCAAATAAGTAATTTCTTCTGAAAATGTTAGTATTTTCATCATTAAAATGCCATAATTTGACATAAATCTTTGCCTGGAAATCATCCAGTATAAGCAAGCGTGGCATTTATCACAGTCACTCCCTGTATTTTTGCAATTTCTATTTCAATAAAGTGATATCAGGGCTTCTTCCAAACTGGCAAGAAAAAAGAAGCATCAAATAGTTTAAAAGGTTTATCAAAAAAAAAAAAAAAAAAATGCAGTTAAGACACAGCCATGAAATATACGTAGCTAGAAAAAAAAACAAATTCTAACAAGTTCAGACACTTTTCTAATTCCATTAAAATTAATTAGATTTGGACATTTCGTTGTCACTTAGATGTATGAAATGAGCTCTAATAGCTACTGTGAGGCTTCAGGGCTTCCCAGGAGCTGCAAGGTACCCATCAGCCACCTGCTCCCTGCAAAAGCAGACCTGCAAAAAAAAAAAAAAAAAAGACCAGACCTGTTTGTGTCTGGAAGAGACAAGCTTCTCTTCTCAGAAATTCACTACTAAATAAACTTTTTGGATAATATTCTTTTCACACACCAATTCCTGAATAAAGAGAGTAAAGTCTCAAAGCAACACCTGTCTACATAGGGGTAGATTTTCACACCTTCTGTACACTCAGTTCCATCACAGCCTGCCTGCAGAAAGGCTGGAAATGCTCAGTGATACAAGATCCTGCATTCTCCGACTGCTACAGCAACTGTCTGTACACTACCTACCTGTACAAAGGAACCATCAAAAGAGAGTGTGGTTACTAATAAATTTTCTATTCTGATCAAGGGCTGATGTCCTACACAACAGGTTAAGCTTACAGATACAAAGAAACACTTAACTGAATATCATCTGTACACCATGAATCACTTCTGTGAAGAACTGGTAGAGTTCTTCTTTGTAGACCTACTAACTTTACCTTTAGGAGACTATTCTATTGTATCACAAAGATTCCAACATGGTCCTTACACAAGGTTTATTGCTGCACTTAACTTAGTAAACTCAGCAGGATCAGGCCACTAACTCAGTTACTGTCCATAATCATCCACAGCATTTAACGAACGCAGCCTCCAGCAGAGCTTTGACCCCCTGCCAACTAGCGCTCTCCCAGGCAATGCCCAGTCTATGGTTCAGGGGATATCTCAAGCTATGGCTGTTCTAAATAGACAGCATGCATAAAGCAAACCTGTTTGCAGAGAGGAGAAGGTTTAACCGTACAGACATGAGCCATGCTGTGCCAGTCACTTTTAAAGCCAGAAAACATGCTCTTATCCATCTTATTTACTAGTACAGGCATAGTCTAATAGTGCAATAGGCTATTAGAACTGGAGCTGCCAGTAAGCCATAGGACTGTGGCTTTGCGTGCCATCTGCTATATGGAGTTCATTTTCTCTCATACTATCCTCTCAGTATTCTGTGGAAGTTTTTGATACGGAGTATGAACTACATTTGTTTCTCAGGGGGCAAGGCCAAAGAACTTGATCGAAAGATAAGGTCTGCAATGGTCCTCAGACAGTTCACATTCAGCTGAACTGGATTAGCCTCCAGGAAAGTACTCTCCCACACAGATGAACCTAGTACTGCTCAGTGATCCACACTCCCTTCACCAGCAGGCAAATTTCCTTCTCAGCTTGATAGTTTAAAGGTTTAGTCCAGCATGAAAAAAACCTGTTCAATCATAGGCAGAAATTGAGCTCAAACTCAGTCTGTAATTTGCACTGCTGTACTTTAATATTGTAGTTTTAACTGTAGAAACATAGGGATCATTAAATTCTGGCTGGAGACTACCAATACCTGGAGAATGAGTTACAGTTGGGCTGTCAAACTCTGATTTCAGTTGCATCTCTGAAGATGCTCTGAGGTTTTGTGAGCTTAAATAGATCCATCAGTCATGCTTTTAATGCAAGGCTAGTAGCCTACTTTATTTTTCCCTTGGGTACATTAAAAATAAGGCAATAAGATAAATATCTCAGGTGGATGTACAAGTGACAGACAAGAAAAACAATGAAATATAAAATATTTGGACAAGTGCACAATTCGAAGTCAAACTTACCACAAAAATGACCAAATTTGGCTAAGCATGAAATGTTAATTATTTTAGTTATTAATTTCATTCAACAATGCTAATATGTCTTACTTTATTTTAAAATACTTCAGCTTGGACAAAATAAAATCTCTTTGAAAACACCTCATTCCTCCTCCAAGAGCTTCACGAGAGTGGGCAGTACAAGTTGCCAATATGTTAAACAAAAATCCCTTTTATAATAAAACCCACTGGTGAGAGGATCTGTCTTTTCTTCCAGTTCCTTTAAATATCCAGGTCTTGTTCTGCCATCCAAATCACTCAATGAGCCAACATTGTGGGAAATACAGTGATTATTTAAATTCTGCTGTTTTAGTCAAGATTTTAGTTAAGTATACCAATTCCCCAAAAGAAAAGTAAACACAATCCACTTCCCATTCTGTGGCAACTGCTCCAAAATTCAGGTTTCAACATCCTGTCACAAATGGATATATTCCATTTCTGGAATTTCTCCTCACATTCCAAGCTCACAGTTGTTTAAGAAGCTACAAATTAGGATGGCCTCATTTTTGTGGGGCAAGCAGATGTTTTATTAGCTGTTAAAAGAGGAGGAAGGAATCAACCCTCTATTCTTCTTCTAATCTTGGCTTGAAACAGAAACAGAGCTAGAGAACTATTCCCAAAGGAAAACAAAAACAAAGCACACAATCCCTAGATAAAAATAATCAAACCATAAACCAACTCTCAGACTCTTGAAAATTTGACTTCAAAGTAACATGGCAAGTTGGCGGGCATTTAATACACAGCACAACTGCATGCAGTTTCGCTACTTTGCCCTCAGCAGGCAAAGGCACCTTTATAAAATGGTTTCTTCTGCAAACACAGAACACAAAAGACAAGAGCTCAAAACTGAATGGCACACAATAACAGGGAGTCTAGGTTCAGATGTGATCAAATTTGATGTAACCAGGCAGAATAGCCTGAGTAAAAGATACTTTGAACAGTCATTGTATCTAACTTTCCATGCTCAGCTTCTGCTGCTGAGCTTAGCTTTCAAAAGCAAAATGCAAAATGGGTGTAAAATACCACCAAATCAGAATAATGTATTACTGTTAAAATAAGTATAAGACAAAAAAAATGTCTAGATACGTTGATTTTATCACTCAGCACTGCAACAATCCTCCACAACATACAACTTTAAGAACAGACACCAGGGTCACAGAAACACAAAACTATATTCAAAATCCCCAAAATACAAATTGCTCACTGTCACAATGGTGAGGTAAAAAACTGCTCGTCTTTGAGTCATTTTCTTACTTACTCAGATGTTCCATATCCATGAGAGTAATGAGCCTGTCCTCATTTGTGCACATCAATCTTACAGCCATGTCAGGCATAGCAAGCAGTAAATCATCACAAAACAATGAATTTGTATGATATTTTACACAAGTAAACTCTTTCAGTGAATTCCACTCAACTTAGTGGCCTTTTAAAGGCAAGAAACAGATTCAAAACATACGCAGCCTCAAGAGACAGGTAAACGAATATAAAAATGGTTATGCTGTTAAAAAAACCACAGTGACCAAAATTATAAGTAACTTACTGTTATGACGCGGGGAAAGAAACTGGAATTCTTATTATTAAGCTTTTATAAGCTTTCTGCTGGGAGTTAAAGAAAAAATAAATAAAACCAAACACTGAGGTAACCATTGGATTCTAATTTAAATCTGCATAATACCTGTTTAACATTTAAGAGATTTTTAAAGGAAATTAATAAAGTCATTAAATTAACAATAATATGATACATTGGGTAAATACTGGATAGAAGGGAAATTGGTAAAATACCCAAAAACTTGAGAGAAAAGGCGAGGAAATTGTCATCAGAGCCTGTAATAATAATGTCTGAAGTTAGGTAGCTGTATAACAAAAGTAAGTAAAAATGTTTTCTGTGTAATCAATAGATAGAAATAGGCATGTTTAGACACCAATTTACAGAACTTAGTGGGATGAAATATCTTTTGTACTTTAACTGTAGAGGAAGCCTAAACACTTAGCTTAGCCCAGATGCCTAAAATAGGTGAAAATTTTAATCCTAAGATTAAAGGGCTGAGTGAATGGAAGGATGAAAGTTGAAGAGATAAGTGAATTGTGTCCTTTTAGTGTACATTTTAGAAGAACAGAAGAACTTCTGAAGATGAGTATTTCTGGAATTAAAGCTACAATGACAGCAATAATAAACTAAGAAATGTTTGCACCTGTAAGTTTCTTTCCTGTGACAAATTACTACATATAAGAACCAAAGTTTTCTTTCACTTCTCTGAACTCATATAAAGTCATTTCTAGTTGAAAAGCCTTAGTTGAGTGGCTTTTCAAGAAAAGAAAAAAAAAAAGTTACAGATCACCAATTATGAAAGGTTGAATCCACACAAAATGCCTTCAGTTTGCCTATCTTGACCTTCTTATGCTCATCCGTTACTTCAGCTACATCAGCCCCTAGCCAACTTTTCTGGTATGTTCCAAATGGGAGATGAGCAAATGACCATTTAAATTACCGCCTTCAAGAAATACCCTGGCTCCTCTAGGAGTAAAGTACACGGTTCCAAGTGCATAGCAATTACCTCTAAAATATCTCAAATTTCCCTCAGCAAGATTGTGAATAGACATTCATCATTATCCATTTTTCTTTGATTCAACTCTAAATGCAACTTGCAAAAGAAATCTAAGTGTTCAAAAACCAAAAAGTAAGCTGAGCTTACTACAGCAATCTACAGTAACCCAAAGAGCAACATTTCCAAATTTCCTCCCTCTGTTTCTCAAACACTGTTTTGGTAACTACCAGTAGCCCTAGTTCCGAGTTCACTACAATACCAAATGAACATTTGGACCTCCCCACCAATGCATAACTCTGACTACACAAATTCTTGTTCGACCACAGACTTAGCAGTAGATAGCAAGCACAATAGTAAAGTCCTGGGATGCTTTAGAATCACCTCCATTAAAAACTGCATTCATATGATGTTCATAGGGTTTCAGCAAGGCCAAGCTTGTTTTGCAGAACACAATGCAAATAACTCAGTCCATCTCCCACTTGGCTTATCCCACCACCTTTCATCCTTGACTCCAACTGGCATTTGGAAGCTTTTGCAACTGATGTGCAAGAGCCTGTCTTTACCTTCAGCTGTTGTTCTTGTGTGGCTGTCCAGAAGTCTGACACATTCTCTACTGCAAAGTGCATATGCATGTGCTGCACTTCCCCACAATCAGCAGCAGGTAGGGAAAGTGGAAAGTTGGCACACAGTGAACTAGCATTCTTGTAGTTCCTTTCATTGCACCACACTCAAAAAGATGAACACCCAGGAAGTCAAGATGAACTAACAGCAAGTTAAGATCAATGCACATGAGCTTTCTCATCTCTAAGTTAATATAGAGCTCTGTGTTAAAAACTCACTCCTACTTTTCCTACTAATTACCAACTATATTATAAGCACTCTGGTCAAATGCTACAGGAAAAAATTCATATCCGTCTTACCATAAGTTAAACCTCAAGTATGCCATCCCACCCAGCCTCTTATTACTGAGGCTGAGCTCTATAGGAAAAAATTAAGAAGCACCAAACAAGTTGTTTGGTAGTCACGTTAACTATTTAACTAACTTTTTTCCACCCAATTCAGAAACAGGTCTGAAGAAAACAAGAAACTTTATACTTACAGCTGGGAAAAAAAAAAAAAAAAAGCACTACAACAATTTTGAAAGTGAGTGAACATCTATTCTGTCTACCTAGCAAACTAATTGGTAAAGAACTGATCAATGAAATCACCAAGGTCTTCCTTCCTATTTATCTTCTGGCACTGAATTTTTAAAGTAACTAGCACGATCTAGCATTGTTTTACTGTTTTAGAAGAGCAGAATTGTCATCTCAAATTTCTGCCTCCACAATGATATTGCTTGAGCTCTTTTTAATATTATTTGAAAATAGGCATCTCCATTAAGTGCAGTGTTTTATTCAAATTCACTTCCCACAGTATATGTACTTACTTCTATATTCACCTGTTTCACATCTTTTTCTTTACAGGAAATTGATCGTACTTCTCATCTCATGCATCAGAAAAGTTATGAAGAAAGTAAACTAACACTTCAGAGATCTTGGATCAATTTCCTACGCTGCTCAGGGAAATCAGTTATGATATGATACCTCAAGATTTTTTTATTGCACATGTAATTTTAAGCCTGTGAGAAGTCTTACTGGCATCAATGGAACAGCTCAATCATGCATTTTTTCTGATTTGGGACCTAAGCCTAGCCATATATGGGTCACTCAAACTTGTAAGTATCTAGTCCTGAGAATATCTTATCTATTTGGACCATAAACTCAGGCCAAAACATTCTCCTTTGCAGTTTGCACTAAAAATAGCAACTCACTGTTCATGTAACAGTAATATTAAATAAATAAATCAAAATCTATTTAATCCATTTTGTTGTACTACTCTGGAATTAACCTTTACATGTTCTTAACTTCATGTTCTAATCCTTCATTACATAAGCAATATTATTTCTTCTTTGCTGTTTTCACCTATCACAACAACAAAAAATATTCAGAATGTATTAACAGGAGTCAAAATACTACTTGGACAGATGACAATATTCACATCAAACATCAACTATGTTCTAGATATGTAACATATACTTATCCAAATAACAACTGTGATATGTCAATGTTTCCTTACTGCATGTGAAAGTGTGGCTTGTTCTTCTCATAACTAGCATGTTATATTTTGCTTGTTTTCCTCCCAGTTTAAGCCTGTCTATCCTAAATCAGTAATCAGCCATGTCCTCTAGAGTCTCTTGCACACTGAAAAACATATCCATCAATACCAGCTGCATGAAATATGATTAAGAGGCTCATTACAGGATTCTTCTGAAAAAGTTCTATATAAATTCCCAGAGAAAATGTCACATAACGTCAATCACTGATAACTGAGCCTGCAGTAACTCATCTGCTCAATGAATCTACCTAAATATTGTTTTTTAAGCATTTGCCATGCAACTAAAATGAATCATGTAAAATGAAAAGGTCAGCTATCATTCACAGTTTAAGGGAATACATATTTAAAGAAATTAGAAGAA
Source organism: Aquila spilogaster (assembly GCA_024606505.1). Taxonomy (NCBI): domain Eukaryota; kingdom Metazoa; phylum Chordata; class Aves; order Accipitriformes; family Accipitridae; genus Aquila; species Aquila spilogaster. Next base: position 7,681 of record JANHGO010002136.1, read on the forward strand.
ATAAAAGAAAAACTGAGCAGCAAAATGTACAATGTTATGCACAGTACTGAAGTCTCACATATTACTGTTAGCAAAGCAAATTCCACTGAACCTTTGGTGTTTCTTTCAGTATATCACAGTGTCAGACAGTGATACTCGCTTGCACAGCCCCTAAGAGCTTACCAAATCAATGATACATGCAATGCACTTGTTGCATTCCATTTTTAATACAAAAAGATATCACTTTCTTAGTATCTTTAGAAATAAGTAATGAAAACTGAAGTAAAGAGCTATGCTACCGTTTAGAGGGCCTAACGATGTGATATTTTTTCCTGTTTGTATAGTGCACATTTTTGGGGGAGTAACCCGGCAAGAACAAAGTCATTTTCTTGGTTGTAACAAGGCACAGGGTCTTCACTCCCAGTCAAAAGAAAAAACAATATAAGCATTTGTTGCTAACAAGTTACACTGCTGGCTGCACCTGCATCAAACCTAATTCATGTTTTGATAATCAGAGTTTAATAGTCAGTGTAATGTGTCTTCCCCAAATTTCTGCTTAGATGCACAAACATAATTTAAGACACAAGGAAAAAGGACAGATTGTAGCATACTACTCCTAATGAGTTGCTGCATCATCACTAAAAAGACCTATATTCAAAAGTAGTCTAGAATTATTTTGTTTCTACAGCACAACTTACAATTTTCATGTGCAACGCCATATGAGAATAAATAAAAAAAAATTAACAGTGAACTATTACAACTACAATAACCTTATTAGCTCCAATATTTCAAAATAAATGAGACCTCACAGGTGGTCCTGAATACCAAAATTATTGTTTTTGCTGTGGCAGAAACAAGAAAACTGAATTGTAAGGACAGTGCCATGCAAAGCACTGCATAAATCTGCAGTAATGTACAGTTTGTTCTAACAACAGTCACTCTTAAACGGGCCTGCCTTTTGGAATATAAAGGGAGCAGCATAACTAAAACCAGATTTTTTTCCAGCATCTCCAGTCAAGCACAGAAAAGTATGAGTCACATTTGCAAATTTTGGCTTAAATTGGTTTAATGCTTCCCAGTGAATGCATAAGCCTATTGTTCATGTCCTTTGATGATTTTAGCAAGTGATATCAAAAGCAAGCTCAAAATAAAACTGGAATAAAAGTCAGTTAGCTCTTGAACTAGCATTTCAACTACATTTCATTAAGGGAGGCAAAGCTTTTTGTGATTTCTTTTTGCAGGAAAAGCCATGATCAAAACTTTGACACCTTTAAGGGGCTTATTTTTAAAAGCATACTTCATACAGTACCATCAAGACAAGTATCCCATCTAAGTGCATATGGGCTATAACTAAATAGTTGTACAGCAAGGATTAATCTAACAGAACTGGAGTAACATAATCTTAGTTATTATCATAATTAGCTACTTAAGAAACCATTTATAATGTGATGTAAATGTCGTTAGACACTGACATCCAAATGTTCCAACCAATAGTAAAACTACGGCAATTACCTTCTATTCTCTGGCCCATTTTATGAGGGTTTGAACTAGATACCCTTCATATCTTTTAAAACAATCCTATTTTCCATTATGATTATAAATCATGCTTTCCATTAAGATTATAGCATAATTTTGCTAAAGAAGTACCCTTAATTCCCACCAACATATTTAGTTTATTTTATACAAAGGCCAAAGAATAAAACTAGCTCACTGACCATTTTTCTTTGGTTTTCCACATCCTTTTACTGATAAAACCTACAAAAGTAATTAAACACTAAAAATTTGCTAAACAAAAGAAGAATGACTTGAATAACCAAGCTTGTGTTAATATTGCAGTCATTTGTCACAGTAGCTTTCATCATCAGCAGAGCTCTGCCCTCCATCAGCTATCTCCTCCGGAACAAATGCCTTTATAAAATCATCTCTTCGTTTTATTTTTAGTAGTCTACATTTGACTGTGCTCATTTGTCCTTTGGCTTTTCTTTCATCTCAAACAAACAAACCTCCTCCAAACTAACAGACCACAATGACATCAATTTAATTATTCCCATAAATTCTATAGGCTTGACACCTACTACTTCTTGGTTGAAATCTAACTTTGGCAAGGTAGATCCTTAAGTGCCAGGTATGAGAGCTTCTAAAAATGCAGATGGACATTTCATTAGGCATCCTAATATTCAGTAATTTTGATTTCAAATGGGCTTTGTGTACATTTGTTGCCTATTTGTATAGCTGGTACCCTATGACCTTGGAAAGCCAGCTTATTTCATCAGTAGCAGAGAATGCTCCACATGTCTAAGGAGATGGTAATTGGTAATTTGATTTTTGCACACATACACACACAAACATAAAATTGTTTTTATACATATAAAAGTAACAGTTGCAGCCTACTGGTGAAGAGTATGTTATGCTGGGCTCTAACCATTACTTTTCCACAAAATGGATTCACAAAAAGCTTTTGACAAAGGCCTTGAAAGACCTTGAAGGCAAACTAGGGAAGAGAGAAAAGAGGTCTTTGCCTGGATAAGTAAGTGACTGAATAGATAAAACAGTGAACAAGAAAAGAGCTGGCCAGTTTTCTCAGGGGGTGACAATTCCAGTGCAGCACCTCAGTCTGGGCTGTTTAACATACCCAGAGAAGATCTGGAAAAAGGCAAGAGCAGTGCAGCTAGAAAGTCCATTGAGGCAAAGCTATTCAAGGTAGTAAGGACATGGGCAAAATGTGATAAACTGTAAAAGGGTTGTATGAGATGAGCAGTTGGTTTTAAAATGGCAGCTGTAAAATTAGCATATGAGAGTTCCATGAAAAAGGCATCCCTGTTCTCAGCAACAGTTAAAAAAAAAAAAGTAATCAAAGCATAGAAATTATTCGGCAAGAGAGAACAAAACAGAAATTAACCCTATGCCCATGCAAATCTATGCTTTGCCTACTGCTGCATGCAAATCTCTTACCCTCATCTCACAAAAGAAATACTAGAGCTGTAAAAGCTTCAGAGAAGGGCAAAAAGTATCATCAAGCATATGGAACAGCTTCCATTTGAGTAGCATCTGAATAAGTCAGAAATTTCCAAGCTGGCAGAGGATTGAGTACCACAAGAATACCTAGGAAGTGATGGTTCGTTGCCTTTTCCAATAGAAGAACTAGAAGGAATCAAGTGAAACTGGTGAAAATCAGATTCAGAACAAACGAAAAGCAGTTCTCCACACAACAGGCAGTGGGCTACCTTGTTAGAGAACACAGTGGATAAGAAATCTTACACAGGCTGAATGGGAAAGAGGATGAAAGCTTGAATGAGACCCCTATTTAGGCTTACTGAATAGACAGGAATCACACCCTGCTCAGGCAACGCCCCTGAGCTGAAAACAGCTGGGGAATTCTCAGGGACACACCACATACACTTAGCCTGGATTTACTCTTTCTCTCCAGGCATCACAAACAGCTACTGCTAAAGCAACTAGCCAATGATCCAACACAGTGTGGCCATTCTTACATTCTCACCCAATGCTGTTAAGGGCATCTCCCTCTTTCAAGGCATTACCTATTAAGTAGTACATCAAGAGGCAGTTTAATTCATTTGTCACTCACACATTAGGTCATCCAGCTGTTGGATTTAAGCAGTGGAACATTTTTCTAGATGAAGGCCTACAGTGACATGAATTTAACTAGCCAATATCATATTTCAGTCTACTAAAATGAAATTGTTAACAGGGTGTAAAAAATGGCACTGTTGACAATGAAGCAACTGAAGAACTTGTTTAAAAGACGGGTATTTCCTCCAAAACTTCCAACAAGAATGATGTGCAACACAGAAGGCAAAAGCATGTGGATTGTGATGGGCTTCTCCTTATACAAATGAAGGGGAATGGAAGAAACCCTGAGGGAGCATCTAAAAGAAAAACAGCTATTTCAATAGTTTTAAAACAACCGAAGACCAGCTATATGTACAAGTGCAACATATGGATTACGCTTTTAGCTCTTCAGCAGTCTTGCCTCTTTCTTTGGATACTTCCCATGTTATTAAAATGGTATGTGGGTCCTAGTCACTGAAGCTAAAAGTGACACGCTGCCCAAATAACTCACTTGGGTGTTTTCAGCTTCACTACACCCACAGAATAATAGCTTTAATTTCTCCGGAGGTTGTGTAGGAAGATACTGATGGAGACTGCAAAATATAGAAGAGTGTCTACTGCATCCAACAATGTTCTAAAAATATAGTCACCAGGCTATAGGGACTGAGAAGAAGACAAATATGAAACATTTCTCTACCACAGGCCTGCCCCAATAAGTTGGCTTTCCATGGGCAGACACTTAGCAACACAGAAATTGCAGCTGAACCCAGACCAGCTTCAGAACACTTGCTATAGCAGCACTGCAAAATTGAACTGAGGTAGCCTGAAGCAAGCAAAGAAGATGGCAAAGAAAATTGGCAATTACAGCAACATGGCTGCAATGACTCCTTTCTGTCCTGCTTTTAAACTGAGCAAATTCATCAACTGAATAGTAAGCAAATACCACATGTTGGTATAACACTCATTTAATTCAAGACAATGAGCCACAGTCTCCTATCTCACTAACTGCAGAATTGATTCTGACATACTTACTCATGGTGCACTTACTTACCATATAGGGACTTCAAAAACAAAAAAAAAATAATCAAGAGAATAACTCAGAGAATAAGACACCATACTGTCTACCATCCAGCAGTGGCAGAATTGCAATTAATTCATTTACATACTATGAGAATTGCAGCAGAAACATATTTACTCTGACAGTATAACAACTGTTGGGAATTTGAAAAGAGAATTCAGAAAAGAGAAGATTCTTGTAAATTATTTTGATAGCACCCACATTGCTGAGCTGTGGGAATTCTGTCTACAGCAAAGGAAATTTGCTTCAGAGCCTCACAGAATAAAAACCCATTAACTGCAAAGATAAGGATGAACAAAGTAAAATAACCCAGACACACTCCCTTACTTTGTCCACTTTGAAAAAATATTAAAATATTTATTTAGAAAGCTTTAAAATATTTGCAAACCATTTTTGCGTATACTTCAGAAGTAAAAGTTTGTTCAGATAAATATTACCCAACGAGCCACCTCACACCTGCCCATGCTACATTACTTCCAATGATTTGATTAAACTTAGTAAAACTATTGACGATGCCTGTATCAAACAGTATTTTAAGAAGTGAAGGAATGTGCTGCTTTCTCGACATTCGACTGTAACTGGATTACTGAATAATTAGTAACAAAACTCTAATTTGTATTTAAACCTTTATATTATGCTACGAGTACAACATTTAAAAAAAAATTTTTTCCAGGCCTCCTCTTATTTTAGGCAAGTTTGGTTGGTTTTTTTTTTCTAATGAGAGGCAAGCAGCACTAAGTAATCATTTCTCAACAATATAAGTAACAAGTTCACAACACCAGACACTACTATGAATCTTCAAATATCTTCTGCATTGTTGCAGAACCATGTGTATTGTGCACATTTAGCTGATTGAATGTGTAGAAGAATTAAAATATAGTGCTAAACAGTTAGACAGCATGTTGAAATAGTCCTTAGATTTCTTACAGCATCACTTAGTGAACGTTACGAGGTCAAAAACTGCAAGCCTGGAACCACTACTAAGACTATATTCCTTCCCAAGTTTGCAGTTAGTATTCTTACATAGGAAGAATACAATAAAAAAAAAAACAAGAGAGATTAAAAAGAGAGTTGAGAAGGGGGGGGAAATAGTTTTATCTCAATATTAAGCATATTTAAGAGACATCTTTATCAAAGTTCTTAGCCAAGAAAACCGCTGATGTGACAGTAAATGAGAATACTATATCCAGTTCTGAAGTTTTGTAGGGTGATTGGGAACTGCTCCTGAGTTAGGGCATTGAGAACGGAGAATGGCACAGGACAATATAAATTAGTATGGCAAAAACAAGAAATGAATTGGTCAAAAGTCTTGAGGCTTCTCAGACTGTGGGGAAGAATGTTAACAGTAAGAAGGAGGCAAGGACATAATAAGTAAATGAGAGATGCCACATAGCTGTGATATTACTAGTTGTGCATAAATTATGATGGCAGCAGAAAGATAGTTTAGTGTTTCATGGAAAATGTTTCAATTTTCACGTAAGTTACCATCAGTGAGAACAAAGATAAGAGGGAAAGGATGCAAGGAAACATAGCAGGGTGCATGATTTGCCACCTCTGGGACGTTCACCTGACATCTCTACAGTTGTACATCTGCATCCTGTAGCTGATCTGTTAGTGTATCACGGATGTGTCAGATTTCCAAACAAACAGTAGTTCCACCTGCAGTCCTTTCTATCCCCAAGCTATATATGGATAGGTATGACTGCTTCTGAACAAATAACAGACTAGCTTTCTAGCTTGAGCACTAGAGGAGGATTTTTGTATTAAGAATCAGGTTCACAAATAGGCTTGCTTTTCTTGGCCCTCTTCCTTGAATCCTTACAAGCACTACACACATTTTCCCAAATCCATTATGATGGTCTGCACAGTCTGGGTGCAACACATACTATTCCTATAGTATTATCCCACTACACTTAAAAGAACGTTGGGTTTCAGCCTGTACTGTGCCAAACAAATCTGTACTGGATATGTGTTCAGGAGTTGGTGAAAAATAGTGTTGGCTCAGATTCTACCAGATTTTTGCACTCCCCGAGTCCTTGGTCAATCTTAAAATGGTAGGTTTCACAAAAAGAATATGGATGGGGAAAGAAGAGACATGGTCATTTCAGCTACAGATCACATCTATACCACATCAGTTACACCTACATTTTTAGTTCCTTAACAAAAGAGCAGAACTTCAATTTAACTAAAATGTTCTAGGAATACTGTCTTTATTGTTTCAGTTCCACTATGAATCCTAGAACAGTTGAGGTTGGAAGGGACCCCTGGAGGTCATCTCATCCAACCCCCCTGCTCAAGCAGAGCCCAGGACCACATCCAGGTGGCTTCTGAATATCTCCATGGATGGAGACTCCATAACCTCACTGGGCAACCTGTGCCAGTGCTCAGTAACCCTCACAGGGGAAAAAAGTGTTTCCTGACATTCAGAGGAAACCTCAAGTGTTTCCATTTGTGCCTTTGTCCTATCAGTGGGCACCACTGAAAAGAGCCTGTCCTCTTTGCACTCTCCCTACAGGTATTTATATACATTGATAAGATCCCCCTGAGCCTCCTCTGCTCCAGGCTAAACAGTCCCAGCTCTCTCAGCCTTTCCTCACAGGAGAGAAGCTCCAGTCCCATAATCATCTTCACGGCCCTTCCCTGCACTATCTCCAGTATGTCCATGTGTCTCTTGTACCAAGGAGTCCAATAAAGGACAAGTGTGTGTTATTAACATATTCTAGTGGCCATCAACTATATGTATGTATTACATAATGAAAAAACATAAAGAAATGTTTCAGTAGTATTAATTAGGATAACATTGTTTGATTTACAATAATTAATTATTTTCATTTGGACGCTTTACCTCCACAGTGGACTTTTGTTGCCTTTATATTTACCAATTGTTTAAGAGTGCTTTTGGCACTGCCTTAGTTGCTTGAGTTGCTCAGAACTCAACAAAACCAAAATCCATTCCAAACATTGACCTCCATTTGTGAATTCTACTTACAATAGCTTATATACAAGAAGGAGACACAATTGAACAGAGCCAACAAGTTCCATCGAATGAAGCAGAATTTGTGGTTAATTGCATTTCCTTCTTTTTGTTATCTTGTTCAACAAGATTGGCCTAACTTAGAATTTCAGGTTTCAAATTCAATAAAAGACTGCTTTTGGGTGCAGGTTGTAGGTAGACAACAGGCATATGGGAATTCAGTTCAAGTTACCTGCTAGGTAATTATTACAAGCAGGTAGTATCTTTATGAAGGATATACTTTGAAGGATTTGAGCTGAAGAACCTGCAGTAATTATTAAAACAAACAAACAAACAAACAGGCATATAAAACATTTAACAAAAAGCAATGATTCTATATGCTTGGGAAAAATGAAAAAAAAAAGCACTAGTTTAGAAACAATGTTAGATGATACAGTGAATCTATGTGACTGAGATCTACCAAAGCTGAGTTAGGGAAGTAATACAGATTAAATAGTTTAGTTTCTCAAATATATCATAATTGCCAATGGAGAAAATGAAATTAAAATGATCCCAGGAAAAGTTTAGACATACAAGAAGAAGTATTTCTCAACCTACACAGGAAGCTAAAAGTGAGGGTAAGAGCCTCTTTTGGCACAAAAGTCTCAGTCATGACTCGATATTACTAGAAGAATAGAGCTGATTTGGTCCAATGGAAAGAGATAACATTTTTAAATGTTATCTGGAAAGACAATTTCTACGTAGCATCACTTCCAGAGTACAATAGCAAGGAAAATACCATTCATTTGGTACACATACATCAATGGTAAAATACTGAAAAACAAAATCACATTATACTGCAAAAGCAGCAGGTAATTCTGATTTCTCAGAACTAGGTCCTTAGATCTACCCCTAAGACATGTTAGGGAGAGCCTTTTCCTCTTTATGATTCATGTAACACAACCTCAAAACCTATGTGCATCATGCAGTCTTTTTTACCGCAGGGGTTTGTTTATAAAAATTAATTCTCTAACCTTATCAAGAAACAATGCAATATATTGCAAAATACAAACAATCAGCAATGTTGTGTACACAGGAACAAACTATCTGTTGACAGGGAGGAAAGATGGCACAGAAAAACCCTGAAAAGAAACTGCTTAAGAATCAACTGTGACAGTTAGAAGTACAAAGTCTGTATGCAAAATTAGTATCTACTAGTTCATTTCAGAGAAGAAAGATTCTTCTAAGAATTGAGCATTCTCATTGTGGAAAAAAATTAGAATATTATTGACATTTTAAAATCTATTCTAGTTAACTGATATAATTTTGTTCATCCAGATTACATGGAAATTCTGCATCTTTTTGATAAAGATCAAAGTCCTGTGACTATAAACCCACTCAAATGAAAAATAAGGAAGAAGAAAGGAGTTATTCTGACTGGAAAACCAATGCATTTTGTACAAGAAAAATCTTGAGGTTATATAATCACCTGCCAACACTGTAAATGCCTACTAATGAAGTCATGCAGTAACATTTCATTTTGCTCCCAGAGGGGAAAAAAAGATAAAGAATCTTTTAATTGGAAATCACTTAGCCTGCTAGAGTCATCACAATGCATACATACTCACTAACTCAACCGCCTTGTCTCACTGCAATAGACTGAGACAAATAGCAAATTACAGCATGTCATTGGAAAAGTTTGCCTAAAATGCTGTTTGATGCTTAAAAAAGAATTCATAAAAATACATATGTTTACTATTCTCTATACGAGTCTTTTGGGGTATGGAGCTAACTACTGTATTCCTTAGCTCATTTTGAAAGAAGAGGTCCTTCAGGAGATCCTGAACAGAAAACAAATTGAAAACTCTAATTTTCAAGTGTCTAATCTTGCAGTTTAACTCTGTATTTTTAATGCAGAGTCTTTCTATGCAATGTCCTAGGCGATTTTTTTCTTAAAGAAAAAAACGCAACATTTTGGTGTACAAATGTAACAAACTCCCAAATCAGGTGCTATGCTTAGGATTTAAATTCCAATGTTTCTGCACAGCTGAAACTACAAGACTAACTATACCAACTGGAAGAAGGGATGGCAGGCTGTTACCCTAGAAGGCTGGCCCTTAGTATTTTGCTGAAGCTCAGGTCTCTGGCTTGTCTTAGAAAAGCAAATGAAGATTTTACTTCACGACTATAACCTAAAAGAAAAATTTGATATGGCAACCTCTGTTTGACCTCCACTCTTTCACATGCAATGGCTCCAATTCACTCACTCTGTACCATGACACATATTTAGTTATCCTTCTAAAGTGTTAATGAACTTTTCTTTGCAGTAAAAGAAAGAAAAAAATATGCTGCTCAACTGACCTGTTATTCTCATCAAGAAAACACAATTTCAGAATTAGCTCCATCTAAATCAAAGTAGACACAGAACATGTAGAAAACTGTAAAAGGGCTCTGTATAAAGCAAATATCCAGTCTCTTGTACAAGCTGTTTTACAAGAGTGGCAAAAAAGAGAAAACAACAAAAAAAAATATCATGCGGATTCATTCTGCTAGAGCCCTGTGTAGAACTTAACATATTTCAATTTCTCACAGAGTAATCTGTGAGATCATAAGAATTGGATGACAGCCTCTCCAGGTAGAGTTGAAGGTAGGTTGGTATATTAATCAAATCTATGAGCCACAGAAACCAGAAGCTACTTTGTGTCACACTGATGTATAGTGTTGACATCTCAGTTTTATTCAAGGCAACTCCAACATCGGGTGTTCCAAGAAACCCATCCACTGCAGTCCTGCGCTTACATCTCAAAAATTAGTGAAAGGTGGGTTTCCCATGGCAATAATTTCATCATAAATGACTTCAGGGTTAGAAAATCTGCAAGGTTCATCCAAGAATTCCTTCAAGAAAATCCAGGAAAAACTAAGGGTAGAAATCATCTTATGTAATACTAACAGCTAAGTTTGAAGCATGCGAGTCTCGTCTCTATGACCAGTGGAGAGATATCTGGCACTTCCAGATGGTCATTCATTTCATTATAAATAAATCTTCTATCCTCCTTTATCATCCTCTGGAAATACCCATTTCTCTTCACTGACTCTGAATGAAGCTTGGCATCATTCTCCTAAATCTTAGAAAATGAATACTCGGGTAGCTAAAATTAGGCAAAATCCCCCTAGATATAAAAACATTAATAATCTCAGTTTAAATACAAAACATTACTACTTTTAAATCAACTCTCACTTTTTCTAAATTATTAGAATCAGGAGCATAGTGTATAGTAAATTTTTGCCATCTTCCTACAGGACATAAATTTCGTTTCACAATTTGCTAACAAAGCTTTTTGTCCATTAATAATAGAAACTCGTTGGCTGATTTCAGAAAGCACAAGTTCCATGTTTACAGCTGATATCTAAAGTCTGAAGAATATGTCCTACCAAATTATAACAATGTTGAGGCAGATGAAATTAATAAATGCTGCATAGATCATTCTTTCAGGATTTTTTTTTTTAATATAAAAATTTTATGTAGCAATTAGCAATTTGATCTATTGTAAAACTGGTTTGTTTTTTTTTCTTTTCCATAGGGCATTAAGATTTTAATTTGCAATAGTGTCCAGCAAATACCAAGTAACTCAATTGGAAATAACAGGGTGAATCACAGTGTCCCAAATCTCAAGGTCAGTAAGTGACCAAGATAGAAGCTGTTCCTACCACACTGCTTGAACACTGGGTACAGCTGCCCACTCTATGACGTTTCAATGCACAGAGTACAATGAGCTCTGGAAGGAATATATATCACAGGTGCAGAGGAATGATATGGCATCCTCATTAAAATATTTCAATCAAACCAGAACAGCAGCCCTGTAGTGTATCTATCATCAACAAGTATATATAGCACTTGCTAGAGCTAGAGAGCTACAAAATCCCTCTCTGTGCACTGGGGTAAAAGGAAAAAAGTAGTAAGCAATCTGTGTTACAGCAGGCCAGAGCACCAGGACAAAGCAACATTAGCAGCTATGGCAGTGCAAAGTCTGCAGTAGCAGAACACATAAGCATGCAGCCAAGTTCAAAAAATGAGCAATCAATTGGCTCAACATCATCACAGTGAAAGTAACATCAAGGTTAACAATTTTTTCTTAAATAACACAGAATAAATTAAGTCTCAATTCTAACCAAAAGAGAGAGACAGAGTTGACAGGAAGATAAAAATACTTCTCAGGTAATTAAGGATATGGAAAAGTTGTCATACACTGTATTACTATTGTAACAAAACAAAAAGGTCACCATAAAGAAGTTCGTAGCACTACAATTACAGTGTAGGCAAAATATTGAATAAATTTACTTGTTAGACAAAAGAGACCTTTAAATTAATTTCAGCTTTAGTCTCTGAATAACAACAGAATGACTCACACTTAAAAACACCAATCAACTAAAGAGCCGTAGACAGTCCAACTTTTGGAACAGGTACATTATAATGAAGGTTCATAGAATTGCTTCACATGAAGAATGCTCTTCCTATTAGAAGACTCAATTTTTCACTTACTTCAATTTTAGCACCTGGGTTCAATTTTCCATGCTGAGTGTCTGAATTAGATTTCCCAAAGAATATTTTAATCTTTACATTTCAGAAACACTCGTTTCTGAAAATAAGTTTTATTATGCTTAAAAAATTACTACAGCCTCCTCTTTGAGCGTAACCATTTACAGCCCTACAAAAATCCACTCTCAAGCTGACTTCAATTGCATTTATTAATATTCAGATTCCCTCTCCCCATCCTTCTGTGCTCTAATCACACCTGTCTCAAATGTTTGGGTTCTACAAAAAAATCTTCTACTTTCTGACTTTACTGGGGGAAAAGATTCATAGAAAGATGCGTACTGCCTATTTCTACTGGGGGGGGGGGGGGGGAAGACTATCAAAAATGATAAAAAACAAAGTTATTAACATTTATTTCCTATGACATGTATGTGGATATTTAAAGTTCTATACTCTACTGAATGTGCAATAATCCTGAATTTTCTATAGGCTCAAATTTAAAGCGTATTCAGTATGATATCTATAACCATTCCTGTTGCCCCCCAGGATAATTTTTAATAGTATTATAAGAAAAGAAAAAAAAACCAAAAAAACTTTGGACTTACTCGGAAGTAGTCACTGCAGGCTGCCAGGACTGCTTTATGTGCGTGGAATTTCTGCTCTTCAGCGATAAGGGTGATATCGCAAAGTATGCCATCACTTCTTTGTTGGTTCAGGGCTGCCAGGACAGCATTGTTATGGGAGCTGGACTGACAAAGCCTCTGACCTGTCAGCATTTCCTGAACGCTGAGAGGGGAAAAGGGAAAGATTTTGTCAAAAAAAAATGTAGGAAACAAGCAGATTCTGTTAGAAATATAGAACTTTTTTTTTTTTTTTTTTTTTTAAGACAAGACTGATAATTTTTGGAAAGAAAAAAAGTCATAAACCCTGTCAGGCAAAAACCTTTATATGTTATAGACATCACAAGAAAAGTTCAGTATTACAAAGTATTATGAAACCTGATTATATACTCAAATTTAAAAACCTTAACTGTTCTGATTTTCATTTGCTGCACTGGACGTTAGCTGGACTCATAGGATTAATTCAGAATTATTTGAGAATTAAATGAGAAGAATAAAGGTCAATGGAGCAACAGAAAACTTTAAATGGCTCAAACTGATGCATTAGTGGAAAGGAGTACATATGTATGTATGTAACTAGTCCTACTAAAAAGAATGAAGACTCGTGGTCTCAGGTGGCCTGTTTAAGTCTGATACTGCATTACTGAATGTTTTCAGACCATTTCAGGTCATTCACATTTATGAAGTGTTGTGGGGTTTTTTTTTTTTGTATTGGAGGGGGGGGAGTATGTTTGCTTGTTATTAAAATGCTGAGGCCTTCCACCACCTCTGAATATCTCCTTGCATGAATACAAGATTCCCCTGTCATCAGCCTAAGATTGTCTGATCACAGCTCCCTTTTCCACAGCAGAAGGAAGAGACAATATAATTGCTGATGAAAACAGAAATAAAGGAAACAAATCTGCAAATCCTCTTTGGCACAAAACAATGCCGTTTATTTGACATCTGCGAGACTATACCAATTTATATTGCCTGAGAAGCTAGGTCTTTATAGAAGGTGAGTTTAGAGAGAGTCATTGCTGAGTAAATCAAAGTGAAGGTATAATTTTTTTTTTTTTTTATTAAGGAGTAAATAACCTATTGTTTTTTCACTACAATCATGTAATTCACTCCATACACATGCTACGCAGCAGCTGTATGGCTGTTGTATTTTCTTTTCCCATCAACACACACTCTCTGGACTGCCTATCCCACTCCTGCACCTTGGGCGCCTGTAAAATAACGCAGACCTGCCTTGCAGACTGTTTGCTCTAATCTAACTTAATCTTTTAAAAAGACAAGAACTAAGACATTACATCTAGAAGAAGGATGGCCAAAGTGGAGTTACACAGGAATAACCTGTATCTGAACTTCACCACCTCTCTAACAGTTTAGGTTTCACACATGGACATACCCTACATACATTTCGAAATGATTCATTAAAATTATTCTTATTCCTTCAGCTGTCCTGTTTGTGGAACCCCTTCTAAGTGACAATTACCAAGAAATGTAACCTGTTAAAATACAAGTGAATTCTCTTTAATAATTATTTCCCTTCTATAATTTCTACAGCAAAGTGACTAAAAGAAACCAAGTGATAAAACTGTATTTTCTCTCCAGCCTTCATCAACAGCAATAAAGAATCTGAAATCAAAGGTTAACCATCAGTTCTGTTACTGACTCCTGGAGAACTGCAGGATACAGTCTGCTCACCCTGGTTTCCCCCTTAAGGACCTGGAAGAACATTGGGGTGTCGGGCGGGGGGGGTGTGTTCCTAAGGGAACTGAGAACATTAAAAAATTGGAAGATAACCTGTGCAAGTATAATAACTTACTTATACTTAGTGATGGTTTCTCTGTATTTCTGTTTTTATTAGCCTCCCTCCCAATGCTGTGAACCAAGCCCTCTGTTCCTCTTGCTTTTCTCACAATCATCCAGGGGTGATTTTCCATAAGAAAGGGACTATTTCACTCAACAGAAAACAGATCGGAGGGACAAGGTACAAAGGTAAATTTTGTGGGGAAAATTTTTATTTTTATATATACATAAAAATACATTTTTATATATATATACACACACATATAAAATCAGGCATCTGTAGTTTTAAAATTGAGCTCTGTCATGATCCTTTTATCAAATCAATGACCAAAGTGAAAAATCAATTGCCTATAACCCTTGTGATAACAACACGTGAAGAATGTATACACATGCAAGGCAATTTAACTGGAATTTATGAATGAAAAAGAACCGATTCATTAAACATAACATGGTCACTTTGTAGTGATTATTGTCAGTTGATATACTCAACAGCCATAAAATGCAAGGAATCCCTGATTCTCTACTGCTGCAGAAGCATGGCAGGGAAAGGGGAACAGAACTGGAAAGATACAATGTCCCAGTACTATCAGGTAGATCTCTTGAGCTCCCAGTGTTAACTACTCTGCAAACAGAAGAGCTACCAGTGTATCAGACTAGTGCAAGGTTCTGCAGAAAAGCAACTGGATTAATAAATTCTGCTGAGTGTTCCGCCTGAAAGTGCTCCCAGAAGCTAACTAAATATCAAATTCTCTGATGAAACAATGGGCAATACAAATAAATGAGAAAGGCTAAACTGGCAAGTACATATAGATGATTAAGACTCTGTAAGAGGGAAGGACACAGAATGGGAGATTCTGGAAGGCAGGAAGATGAGTTTGGAGAGAATGCTTTGAAGCCATTTCAAAGAACTGGAAGAGTAATACATGTCCTGAAGAGTGGAACACTACGCACACCAAAAATGATCACGAGCCATCAATTCAAATGCATGAATGTAAAATGTCAGTTGCTTCTACAATCAAAAATCCCAAGTATAGACAAGACATAAACAAGAAAACATATGAAGAGACGGTGGGACCCAAATCAATTCCAGGCATGCCTCTCTTTGCTAGAGATAAGTGGCAACAAGAAAGCAATATTTTGCAGATTACAACATGGATATATACTAAATAATATGAATTACTAGTGAACAAAAATATTAATTTTACTTTTCTACTATCTGTTGACTGATGCTTTGGTAAACAACATCCTAAAAGTGAATGACTTCATACAGGCTAACAAGTACTATATACCTTAGGCACCTTTCAGAGGGCATCCTTCAGTTCTGCTCTTCTGAATATCAAAGCTTAGAGTCCTGTAGAGAAAGCAGCATGCATTGCAGCTATAAAGAAAGAAAGGAGAGGAACATTAAAATTCAAAGCATACACAGCCTCAGCCTTGAAGATCAATACTTTCAGGATGTGTAATTCAAAAGCAACTTTCTTCAATTCTTCTATTGCAGAAAGACATACTATATAGATTAAGTGAATGTGAAATTTTATTGGCTAGGTTTAGTATAGCCTGAAAGTGGCCTTTCCTCCAGTCTTTTCTAGAAGTGCGCACCCAACCATCTGAACTTCCTGTATCTACTGCCCTTGAGGTGTGTCTCCTTTCTGCAAACTCAGGAACACATATTCTTTCAACATGGTGGAAGTGTGGTGAGGGAAATATCTTCCCAAAAATCCCTCCATTTGAAGAGTAGGCCAGAAGCATCTATTGGTGTTTGCTTACTTCCCTGAATATCATACAGCTATAAAAATCTTGCACCTCTCACAGGCCTATCTAGGATATAAGAGGTTTGCCATACACCTAAACTCATGCTTTGACATTAATTTGACATGATATTAATTTTTCATGAGGACACAATTTGGTGTAGGAGAGAGGACAGGTTTACTGTATACTCCAAAAGGCAGCTCCTACTTTCCCCAGAGCAACATTCTTGATTGACTAATCAGTGCTATGGCCAAGTACCACTCTCAACCTGAATATAAACAAACCTTCTGGTAAATACAAACAGTATGATCAGATTTAAAAATACCTATAGAGTTTATAAAAGATAAAATATTAAAGTGACCATATAAACTAACCTATGCTGCTTAATGACTACTGAAAGTTGCTTTTGTAACAAAAAGGATAAAGGATGTTGTAACAGATAATTATTCCCCAAAGTTGTCAAACCATCACAGAAGTCACCCTGATCTCTCAGTACCTAAATAAGGTGACAGAACTTTTCCATCTCTGCTGGTTGCCAGTGTGCCGCTGTAAAAGCGGTTATCTTTAATACAAGGGGAGTTTTCCGCTTTCCAATTAAAACAATGCCCTATTCTAGGTGCTATTCAGAGGCTTCTACTGAGATCAATACTGAAATATCACAAACACCCTTTTGTAGTGTTACTAATTAAACAAACAAAAGTACAAATAGTCCCATTTTTTGCTCATATTAATTTGTTCTTAAATTTTGCCCCTTAATCTTACTCTGACTGGTAGTTTTACTCTGAAAGCCACTACCCTTATTTCGGGGAGACTCTGCAACCGATACGTGAAGGCAGAATTAAGCCTTTAGTCATTCCCCAGATAACAAACAAGCAACCTGCGAGAAAGGACCATTAATCCTTTTCCTAATCTCCCGAATTACAATTCTTCATTCTACAGACAAAACGACAGTTCCTACTTGCCAAAGAGGCACAGTGACATCTACCTTTCTGCAAGTGCTGTCACCTGCAGTGGAAGGACCAAGCCAAACCATGCAAGTTTTGAATTTTGGAAGCTGATAACTTTGTTTAGCTAGATTTTCTTGAAGACAATACAGGGAACACTCTTGAGAATTCCTTGTAGATCTCGGGTCCTCACTCCAAACCACAGAAGGAGTAATAGCTGCTCAGTTCAGATACAATGTGTTTTACTAGGTGAAATGTAGTTTTCCTCCATCTCATTCTCAAAAACAGCAACTTCTAAAACTTCAGCCTGGGACAGGCACCTGGCATAGAAAACTACATCCTGAACAGCTGAAGTGTCCAACAAAATAAGTTATTGAAAACAGGGTTGTATGGCAAATTGTTAACTAGTGTAACAGCCAGCACAACTGATAGATGACATTTCAACTTCATATATCAAGTATAAAAGAAAAAAATATATTTTAATAGAATAGTCAAAACAAAGGTACACTACTTTGGCTGCTTATTTAAATGATATGTGGATTGTTTAATGTAACTCAGTGACAACGAAGTATTACAATTCAGCAAATTTTGAAGAATGGAAATGTTCTTATATTTTTCTGCCTTTTCCCAAAGGGCTATAATGCTGAGCAAAGGCATGAGGTCATTGAGAACTTACGCCAATGATTCAGGTGGATGCTCAGCAAACTGTTATGCAGTGCTTCCCAATGATGGTTTCGGAACACTTCACTCTCACCATTAACCCAGTTTCTAGTTATATTAAGACAATTTGCTTTATCCTTCAAGAGACAGAAAAACACAGCATATTAAGTTAGTGGCTCAGGTGCTGGCAACTGATGAAGCAAAAACATTTCCTGATCAGTGTACCTGCTATTGTATACACCCATACTGTGACCTATGCAACATTTCAGTGGTCGCAACAGGCTTCCTAGTTCAAACTTTGCATTCATCAGTACCAAAAGGAGAGACTCAACAGTTAACTTGACTGGTATACACAGAAGTTTTAACTAGGTCCTTAAATGGCCTAAGCCCTACACCAGAACTGCTAATACAGAACTAATATCCATAACTACTACACCACTACAATATCCATATAAATGCCAGCATTACCGCTACTAGGACAAAGAATTCTAGAGCAAAAATTCCTTACTCCACCACAGTTGCGAATATGGACATCCAAATCAAAGGTTTGAACTCTGCTGTTTGGAGAGACAGTGGCCAGAAGCAACTCACCTCAGATATGCAGAATTCCTTGTATCACAAACCAATGCATTATAAACAGAAAACAGGAATATTACCTTAAGGAGGTACCTGAGCATTCAGCTAAAACAAATGCAAACTTCTACAGGAATCAAGTCTATGCAGATATAGTTATCAGACATTCTGATGAAATATAATACATAGCATATAAAATATATAATATATATTAAAATATATGTATAAGAAACACCTGCATAAGAATAAAGAACATAGCTTATTGGTTTTCTAGCCACTGTCCAAGTCTAAAGCAATCCACCTTGATGTCACATCTGAACAAAGTTACTTTTTTCAGTCTCAGGGGATCAGAACTTAACACTTTCTGAAGAATTAAGGTAAAAAAGCCATTCTTTTAGAAACTCAAGTTTCAGAAAAGGAAAAATCAGATGCCTTCAAACAGCTTGATAGTATTTTCAAGGGTGCTTTCATCAAGGTTTGAAAAAGATGCCTAGGATACACTGCCTTGTTTTCTTCCACATTGTTGGACTTGCTTTCATGCCACTCTGCAATCAGATCCAGAGGCACCTCAAAACATAGGCCTAACTGGGCCCTTGAGTGTGCACAGGCTAAGGACTTTTTCTCTCTTTCTGTCCCTCATGATCCAGACTCAACACTACCAGAAATACAGCTCAATAATCTGTTAAGCTTCTTGATCAAATCATTCCGAATTTCAGCAGGCCACCCTCCTTCCTACTCATCACAGCACTGTAAGAACAAGCATCCTTGTAATTATAAACTCCCCTGAAAACAGTAGACCCCAATTCACATTTTTA
Source organism: Aquila spilogaster (assembly GCA_024606505.1). Taxonomy (NCBI): domain Eukaryota; kingdom Metazoa; phylum Chordata; class Aves; order Accipitriformes; family Accipitridae; genus Aquila; species Aquila spilogaster. The sequence continues at coordinate 26,953 of JANHGO010002136.1, forward strand.
TAAACATGACTAGGAAACTTTCTTCCTTGCCTTCTCCAACCTGCAATTTTTTAAGTCAAAGTCAAGAAATGTCCAACAGTCCTGATATTGCTGGCTACAGCTAAGAAATCCTACACCAGCCAGAGACTGGTAGGGAAGAAATTCAAGCTTTCTCTGACCTTTTCTCTCTGGCCCACAAAAAAACCCAAGCAGTAGTAAAAGCAAACAGCAGAAGGGCCAAGACCTGGAGGGAAAAGTGCTCCTTCTAAAATAACTAGGGCATATGCTTCAAAGACTTAACAAAACATCCAAACAGTCCCATATTGAGTTCAATGTTTTGCCCAAACAAATCAATCTTTCCTCAATTTTGCCATATGTCCTTTCTCCTCCCAAGTGCCAGTGCAGCATACTTCACTTTATTTTTAGACACACATCACATATATATACATTGCATATACAAGAATACTATATACAGTGTGTAAATCATTTAATCAATACTGCACTAATTTTGTTTAGCAATACAGAATTAATACTGCACACAATTGTAAAAAATTGGAAATTCTGATATATTTATTTATTCTTGTAACAAAAAAACAAACAAACAAACAAAAAAAGCCACTTCCACCTGTTGCATGGATGTGCTGTCCCAGGACAGTTCCAAAATTCTTTGTACCAAGAGGGTTTTTTCTGTTTTAGATAGCTGGATCCATTTTCTTTATGTAAACTGTCATTGGTACACAAGGAAACTCTTTGCATTTCAATGTTTAAGACATACTGTTGTCTTTCTATTTAACGACTTTAAGTAATTAAATTGGTTTAGATTAGTTTATAAATTTAAGGATAAGACTTTTGGTTTAAACAGAAAACTTTAATTCCACCTAAATCCTTCTATTCTAGTGAAACACTCCATTATGCTGGAGATTAACAGGAAAAATATAGGCCAAACAGAAAACACTCACTAGATCTTAGGTTTGATACACATGCTAAATTTGCCATAAAACATTTTTTTGCATATTATTTGAGATATTCACTTATAAGTTTACTACGAAGATCACTAACCACCGATCCTATTATATTTTACAGCTAACTTTTATCTTCTTATTGCTTCATTAGTTTGTTAACATTCTAGAAAACTGCAAAAATTAAAAATATGCAAATAAAAAACATAGCTATGATCCAGTTAGTGCTGAAAGAATATAACAATAATTTGGTGGGGAATGGAGGAAGACCAGTAGTTTTCCATGAAAATACAGTATATCTAGGGAATTCAAAGATAAGCAATTCAAAGAAATCACACTGTCCATGCAAATTATTATGTCCAGCTAATATATCAAAACAGTGTTTGTTCCTGCGGCAGACTCACAATATGTCAGTCTTTCCATGCATTTTTTGTCTTAAGTCTTATGACGCAGCAGAGTAAAAAGTAGGTTTTCTTACTCTCTCAGGAAATCTTGGAGCAGTGTGCTACTCTGCCACATCCGTCACATATTAGCAGGCTATGCTTCTTCTCTAATCTAAATTAGCAATGTAGTTCAAGAATTTTTTGTTCAAAGGTTATTAAAAAATTGTATTTAAGCAAGCAGTACTTCTTCCTTTAATTTAGTTGATTAAAATATTGTTTTGGAAATACTAGACAAAGCAGTTTATTTCCAAAAAGTATTTACTGGCAGAATGCATGTGCCCTCTTCCAGAAAAAGCGCTCATTCATTTAAGTTAGTTTAATCTTGAAGAACCAATACCACATTCAAGGTTTACACAGAATGCATCTGAGGCATTGATAAAATTTGTTACACCTTTTCTCATAATTTGGGGAGGTTTTTTCTTGTATTATTTAGAAATGAATTGCAGAAAAGAATTTCTGATTAATTCTTGAAACTACATGCCAACAAAACATGGATTAGATTAAGGAGGGGTGGGAAATAAAAAAAAAAAAACAAACCACCTCGCATTTAGTCTAGTTCACCACTGAAAATAACTTGAATGCCACAAAATTCACTATTTTTTCCCCCAAGTATTCCAGCTCACATAACCAATTTTACAAAAGAACTTAAGCCATAGTCCAGATCATCACAGAACTAATTCTGTGCATAAAAAGGCTCTGTATTTTAGATTTGGTGGCTAAGAAACATTTTTTTCCTCTCTAATCATGTTTACTTTGTCTTGCAAACTAGTAAAAATAGATATTCATAATGGAAACTACAGTCTATTAATGATGCCTGAAAACATGCAACTTTTTTGCAGAATTCAAGCTTATATAAGATAAATATCACTTTGGAAGTTTCATCAATAATTTTTACATTAGCTTTATATAAATAAGAACTGAGTTACAATCAACTTCAATGTGAAGTCACATATGGAACGTGATGACATAAGAGTTATTTCTGTTAGTAAGTCAGAAATTAAGTGATTTGAAAATCCTGATTTTAAATGTGTTCTTACTACAAAAATAAAATAGTGTTTCACAAGAAATGAGTTCTCTCTTCTTTACTAAGGCAATGACATCTTAGGCAGCTGTTACTAAATTATCCCTCTCCCCACAAGATGCTCATTCCCATCCCCTGAGCTCCAACCTAAGTTCATGGGAAAGCAAGGAGTCTGTTGCCTATCTAGAAGTCAGAAAACTCCACTTCAATGGAGCTGTACAGATTACTTAATCATTGGCCATTGGCTTTACCAGTTTACAGAGCAGGATCCTCTTCCACCTGGGCCGGGCTGCTCTTTCCATCCATCTGCTGCCCTCTCAGGTCCCTCCACAGTTCTAGGTAACACACTGTGCTGCTGTGGGAGAAGCAAGACTGCCCTTTGCAGAAATTTGGCAAGACTGGCAAATTGTAATTTGAGAAAAATCAAAGTGAAACACAGGCAGCTACCACTTCACAGTGTTCAGATTAATACAACATTCAAGAGATACTGAAAGATGCTTTTGGAGACAGAAAAGATCCTTATAGCCAGTATCAGAACTCCTTTAAAAGACAGGTCAGAAAATTACACAGCAACTGATGCCTTTCCCCACCCCCCAAGAGTATAACTGAAAGGCTGCAACACAAAATCTGAGCCAAATATCTTTCAAAAATCTCACTGAGATCCACACAGCTATCATACATAAATCTTCACTGCAACCAGATGCAACATCCCTGCTCTTCTGATGATCCACATTTAGAGTGAGGTAAGAGAGCAGGCTTCCAAGAACCCTTGGGGATGTCTTCAAGCAGAATGAAGCAGCTACTGCTTCACTCCCCACAACAGCCTCTGCTGCCTCAGACCCACTCACAGAGCGACAGAAAGACTGGCTTGCCTTTCTGGGAAGACCTAGGTTTTTCATCTCCTAATAAAGGATGCGGTGAGAAAGTCTGGGAACTGTGGAGTCCTTTACACTAGTACCACTTAAGACAGCTTTCACCCAGTTAATCACAAATAAGGTTGCTGATCTTCTATTTACCACTAACTTCACAGAACAGCACTGTATTAGTTAAGTATTACTTTGCCTATAGACTCTAGTGTGTGAAAAGCCCTCTAATTTCTCCTCCTTTAGTTTTTTACTTTAAATTTGGAAAGCCACTCATTTATCTATTTCCACATTATCTAAAACAATACTGCCTAAGAAAAAAAATCTATTTTAAATAATCAATTTTAACACTCATTCAAGCCAGCTAGCCAAACCCTGAGCATTTAAGTAAAAAATTTAATCTCATTTCACACATGTAGCTTTTAGTTACCTTCCTACACTGAGGTTGCTTCACTTGTCAGTAACCATTAAAACCTGTTGATTTGTAAAACTTCCCACTAAATGGGATTTTTTTGTTGTTTCTATGAGTACAGATAAGGTATCCTTCCAGTTAGCAATATTTCATTTATTTATTAATATTCTTAATTCTGACTCTTAAGTTATGTTGGAAAATGGTGAATCAACATTACTGTCATTAAATTTGCAGTGTGCCAAACTAGATTAGATAGAAACCTTATGAAGATTCACATACACAAAAATTTGTCACCCAGACTAGAAATACTCAATATATAAAGAATTCAAAAGAGATTTTGCATTTTCAAGTAGTTATCTTCAATTAGTTATCTTCCTTCCCTCAAGTCACTCCTTTTCAAAATGTGTATTTTAAGTATTGAAAAACAGTTTCACTTAAACCCACACTACTTCACTTTAAGTTAGAAGAAATAATAACATATACCAGGTGCAAAAATGAAACAAAGGGATGGATCATAAGCATCACATTACTCTTTTCTGTAGAAAAGCAAACGTTTGAACCAACTAGATATATCATGAAGATAAAGCATTTGAACTCTGTGAA
>JANHGO010002137.1:0-31226 GCA_024606505.1 Aquila spilogaster
GTTCTATTAAACTGTTCTTATCTCAACCCGTGGGTTTTGCTTCTTTTCCCCGATTTTCTCCCCCATCCCACTGGGTGTGGGGGGGGAGTGAGTGAGTGGCTGCGTGGTGCTTAGTTGCTGGCCGGGGTTAAACCACGACATGAAGCCAACCTGCTCATTACCTTTACAGGCTGCCTGAAAGCAAAGCATGGGATGTTGGAGTGCGCGCTCTGTACACCTGAGAGCCTGGCAGGATTTAGCTGCAGTCCAAGCTCTGCTGTTCCAGCCATCCTGAATGTGAAATTTAATCTTTGACTTCAATACAAGCTAAACATATTATCACTATTATTCAAAAAGTAAGACCAAGTCGTTTGAATCTCCCGAGAGAAATTTTGACTTTATGAATAAAGTACTGGAAGGATTCGGCAGGTGGGGTAACCTAACAGAAACATGAGCAAAAATAAGGACGTTATTGCTGCCAAGACAGTAGCAATAAGGCATTTAGGCTGACCCCTACAGCCCTCAAATTATCTTTCCACACTTTGCGGTTGACAGCGGTGATACCAGCTGTGCAGCCTTCGTTATTGCAAGTCCTGCCTGCAAATTGTCTCCTACCTGTAGCACGGCTATAATAACAGGAATGACCTGCTGCCCCAAAAGGAAGAATAAGATTTTCAGATCCCTTCATGTTGACCCTCTGTTGCTCTGGCAAGATTTAGCATCAAGCCAGACTCTGGCCCAGCCTTCCTGAGCCCTACCAAAATTGTAGCTTTGATGAAAGACAGTCTGAAAGGAAATTGGGTTACTAGAAACATAATCTAAAATTGAGAAGAACCCAACAAACCCACCAAACAAAAAGTAAGATGTTGGAGATTGTTTTAGTAACTTTTTAAAAGTTACTGTTCTCTCTCTATTTTGCCTTTTAAAAAAACCATAAATTAGGGGGGAAATGACCATTGTTAGTCTTATGCGTGTTATTTCTGTTGAGCGCCTGAACTGAGGCATTTTGGAATGGGTGTTTTTAAAGATCACAGAGAGCAGAATTCCCAATGTCTGAAGGGTAATTCACAAACCACTACTTCTATTTACTAATGTAAATATATAAACAGAAATCTCAATTTCATATTTCCTTTTCTCCCCTTTTCCTGTATTTTCTTTTTATCATCTTTAGCCTGAAGATGGGAGGTGAATGAAAAACATAGGTAGCATACCTTCAGAGACCTGCTGGACAATGGCAGATCACACTGTACCAGTTGTAAACATTAGAATTGTATGAGGATGAATTAGTTTCCTTGAATTCTGCTGTAAGTTTAGATTATTAGATTCCTTCCATAAAATACATAACTAGCAGTATCAATTACTGTTACTCAATTTCATATTTTTTTCTTAAATTCTCTTTAAATTTAAAGTCTCTCTGTTAATCTCATTTCTGCTGGAAAAATCCAACAAAAAATGTCAGTGAATATCATCCCACCTCTCCCGGATTCTCCAGTTCGGAGAACCAGTTATGCATTGAAAGTAGGAATAGTAGGCATGTAACAGACCTTTAATGTTAGAAGAATCATTGCTCTGTCAGTTCAAATACTGGATTTAATTACAACTGCCTGCTTTTTGTTAAAATAAACTGATGACTTTTTCTAATATGAAATTAATCTTGTTGATAAACCACCTCAAGATATTTTTTTTTTTCCATTTGCTTAATTTTACTGCCCTCAAATTTATTTTTATAGACAGTAGGGACTATAAAATATTTAATGAATGAGTGAGAGATCTGGATGTTTATAGAATATTTATTAGGTGGCATTAGAAGATATTCTTTGTTAGTGTCTGTCTTCAGTCACAGCCAAAAAAATGTTCGATTCTTCTAAGGGGAAGAATATGAGTTGAGAGAGTCTTGCTTTTGCATGCCTCTGGGAGAACATAGGTGTACAGCAAGATAAAATCCACCACTGTGCAGAGGTGAATGTACCATGTGAAATCGTAGAGTTAGTGGCTTGGGAGTCTTTTAAGATGCATCTATCCATGCCAGCATGAACCTGAATATTCCTATGATTTTTTTTTTTTTTTTTTTTTATTATTCTTGTGGTATCTTCTTGGTGGAGATTACTGTATGCCTTTAGGAATTATAAACCTTTTTATATAAACCTGGAAATAGATAACTTTTCTTCTGCTGGAGTATTTAGTCCCAAGGCCAGTTGCTTCTTCCAGTTATCATATCTGATTTATAGTTTAAATATTAGGCTATTGCTATTAGTTTTAAGATTTAATTATAGCTCTTGAATGTAAAGAGGAGAATCTTACTGACTTTGTTTAGGTAAGAACTGAGTCATCTCTCTTTACTGGATAGCTTGAGGTTCCTATTTGTTGGATATTGCAGAAAAAGTGTGATTTAAAATAGGAGCATGAATCCTATTTCCTGTTAGATGAATTTTTGCTGCTAGAACATTTTGATATTGTTGAAGTTCCTGCTAGTGGCCTTCTTGAGAAGAATTAGCATAAAAGACAATAGAGACAGTTGGCAGATACATACCTTACTACTAATAATGTGATTTTTCTAGCAACTTGAATAAGACTGCTTATCACAGGCTTTTCAAATAAACCATTAATTTGGGAGAACTTTTCCCTGGGCTGTGCTTGATAGATATTGACTGCTGATTTAGCCAACAACAGAATACTTTTCTTGAAGTATACCATGTCTTTCAGGTCAATCATTTTTCAACTATGATAATACTGAAATTGCATGATAAGAAATAGGATTATGTATAACCTTACTATAAAATGTTTTAATCAACTAGAAGTGGTCTGAAAGTACTCAATTCCAACTGTGAATATAGTGTTTGTATGTAGATGTTTGAGCTCTAAGGAATGTTTTGCATTCTTAAGGGAATTTTGTTGGAGATAATTCCCAGGTGCAATATGGCAGGATAGTTCACTATAGAAATGAAAGAAAACAAACCCCAAAGAACCAGAAGCACATTTGTGAATTAAACATAGTGAATCCACATTTGGACCAGTGATCGTTGTAGGTCCCTTCCAGTGAAACTATTCTATTCTATTGTTAATGGAACTTTATAATTTCAGATTTAACAACTTCTGTTTCCTGTTTTTAATCTTAAATTTCGTGTACTGGCATGTGATAGAAAAAGTAGTTTCTTTTGCATTGCCTTAAAATGTTCTAAAGCCCCCTTTCCTTTTCTCCTTCCCCAATGTTTTGGTTGCATTTTAGAAGAGAGATTTGTAAAAGAGGAGGAACAGGCTTCTGATTTGGATCATTTGCAAAGTCAAGGCATGAATCTTTAATTTCCTGAATACTGTAATTTCTTTTTGGCTTAAAGCTAAAGGAGGGAAGGAACCTTATCTGGGGTTTAGTCCTGGGAGTAATTGTGGTTCTGTTAAATACAAATGGTCAGATGTAATATTAGGATGAAAGATGAGTGTGAGGAGTGCAGCTACTATGGGTGCACTATTATATAGCTTTTAAAACTATTTACTCCAATCCATATGTTAGGGACAGTAGAAGACCAGACTGAGGACTGATTGGAGCACAGGGTGACTTACAGTAAAATGCATAATTTCATAAGGGATGCTAGAAGTCTGTGCCTTTGTGATAACAGGGCAATGTCAACTATCAGAATTATGCTTGGGTATCATAGGAATGGCTAAAATAATACATAACTCTCTTATTCTTATTTCTGTTTGCTTTCAAGGACCTAAGAGCCCACAATTTTTATTGAATTTTGTTGTAAGAACTGAGATCTAGTATTATACTTGCAATTAAAAAAAGGCATGTTGGAAAACAGTAAAAATTGGCTATTGTAAACCACCCTATTGCCACAGGGCAGACTAGATAACAGAGGTTATCTGTTGCTGTGGCTTTTTGAATGGGAGTTACTTTCTCAGCAAATTAATCTGGTATGTCAAATACTCTACACTTATCTGTCACATTTCGTTGCTTGCCACAGCAGTGCTATTGCAGTGGGTGTGCATGCTCATAGTGTCGAGCTTCTGTATCCTGAGCTGTTTAGCTATGCCAGGATTATGAACTTAGGTGCACCTAGTAGAAATAGAGAGAATGGAAAGGCTGTATGTGTGTTTTAAAAAAAATAATCGTTGTTGATCCTGGAGCATTTGCAACTGTTACTCTCTCTTTTGAATTTTTCTTCATTTAAAGGGCAGAAAAAGCAAAATTGGCATTTTTGGCTGGGTTGCCACATCCCTTTTTTTTTTTTTTCAATGTTATTTAGCAGCTGTTTGTCTTACCAGTGCAGGAAAACACTTTGTACGCGTTGCTGTTAGTCTTGTCCTCTCTTCAGATTATCTGTGTCCTGTGATTGTTTGTGCTTTGCCACTAGTTGGCTAGCTTCTAATGCTCTTCATGCCAAAGCTATTCTGCAAGCTTTTTCTTAAAGATTACCAGAATTGGCATGGAACCTATAAAACATTTTAAGGGACAGTTTCTGGTATAAAGAAAACATTCTTTGGCATGTATATTTTTTAAATTACACACTTTTAAAGGTAACTTTTAAACTTCAGTCTTAAAGAGCATATAGTATGCTTTATGTTCCCACTCCAATCAATCAGAGCAACGTTTTGAATTATGGCACTATGTAATAAAGTTACTGTACCACTTTGAGCCATTGTACCAGATTATTCTAGCTTCTTCTTTTGCAAAATTTGTCTCTTCTGGTATTATAGGTAATATATCTCTAAGATTTGATTTCGCATGAACGCATGACGTATCTTTTGTAAATTCAGATTCTAAACTACTGTAAGGAGAGAAGAGTTTGCTCTGCTGGGGGAGAGCTGCAAGCTGTGGAACACGTGATTGACACAAGTCCTACCAGACTTTTAGGGATGGTTTCAGGACAGTGTATGTGTGTGTGTAACAAAGGAGGCCTTGTCACCCTGCATCAAAGAATGTCTTTAGGGTGGCTCAGGATGGGATGTGCTGGTGCCAAAAAAAAAAAAGGTAACTTGCAATACCCATACAGGGCTGTCATTAAATCAAGGCATATTAAAGCAGCGTTGGTGACAAACAGAAATTTCCAAGAAGTGTCAGTTCTCCCAAGCATTCGGCACCCGTTTATAGCAGTAGTGGGGAAAGCTTATGTGCTGATCCCAAAACAGCTGCCAAGCTGTCTTTGATACATGACAGCTGGAAGAAATGTCTAAAATAAACATCCCTTTAAGTAGTTAAAAAATAGTAAGGAAATGTACAAAGGAGATAGGAATAGATGGCCAAAGGGGTGGGAGTGTGGCAGGGAAAGGAACTGCTGAAGGAAATTAAATGAACTTTGAGTGACTCTAAATGACAACTGTGTGGGTTTCAGATATGTTGGCTGTCATAATCCATTTTTCTACAAGACACGTTTTGCTCTGTGTTGGCTATGATGACTTCATCCTGTTCATAGCAAAGACTAGTTCTCAAGCTAAACTTTTCTATTATTGCTATAATATACCTAATAACTAAGAAATTCAGCATTTTCTAGGAAGCTTTACTTAAATATTAATACTTGGTAGGTTTTTTTCTGTAATGAGTCTCCTGTGGCTGCAAGATGCTTACGTGGATATAGCTAGTGGTAGACAAGTTAGTCAGTTTGGCCTTATCACATGAATCTTATTTTGAGATTCTCTACTTCTGTGGCTTTTTGTTTATGAGCATCTAAGTTTTAATCTTAATTCATAAGTGGTCTCCTGTTATCTTTGCATTTTTCCTCATCATTCTCATTTAGAATACTGAAAAATTTTACCCAGCAGCAAGCAAAGGTGAAAATTACAACTTTCCGTCTTAAAAGTGAAGGAAATGAGGTTTTACAGAAGAAAAATCTTTTCATCTGATGAGAAACTGTGATAGATTTGTCTCTAGCTCAGATGGTCAAATCTGGTCTGTGCCACTAAAGCACATGTAGCCAAATGGGCAGGCATCAAAGAATCTATTAGAGAAGTATCTTCACAAATGCAAGCCACTTTATAGCCTTAGTAGGACTAAAACGTACATTAATTTCAATTATATTCTTGTTCCTATTGTCAATATTCAGAATGAGATTAAAATACACTGATGTGATTTCATGAGGAACTATTCACTTTTTTGTAGTTTTTTTTTTTCTTAAATGGGTGAACAAGAATTTATTGTGCTGTCAGTCTGTCACTTTTAATAGCATATTATTCATTTATGAATTTAAAATAAAATCTCAAACAATAAAGCTAAAATGGAATATGGATACTGTGATTAAGGTGTTTATTATTCCACAAAATTAAAGGCATATTTAGGGGGAAATAAAGAATTTCAATTAGGTGGTACATATAAACTTTCTAAAAACTTCTTAGCTAAACCTTGGTATTAGTTTAGTAACCATTGTGTTTTCTACCAGAAGAAATTCATTTTTCAAAAACCAGGCTGAGGAAATTCTTCCGAATGATACTTTTTTTCATGATACTTTAACAAGGAGGAAGAGGTTTAGGTAATTTTTAATTTGAGTGTTTTGCACAAAGTCCAGCATATATTTTATTACTCCACAAAGTGGCATAAAGGAGTTAAAACCAGAAAAGCAAGGTGCGTGACACAAGAAAAATCCAATCTGTGGTTTAACCTTGCTCATGCCAAAAAAAAGGCATTGCTTATACATTATGTAGCAAGCTCATACTGTTTCAGCTTAGTTTACAGGTTTAGGTTACATTTAGGTGACTAACTGGAAAGCCATTCAGAGCAGATGCAGTATTAAATGACTGTTTATGTGGCAGATTTTATGGAAGATGTTTAGTGCACTTGCCATGTTGAGGCTTACCTGTGCTAATTATTTATTACAGTTAAAGTTATCTGCATGTTTTGGGGATGTTTTTTTAATGAGCTAAGTTCCTCATCCCAGATAATTGTAGAATAATCTGGCAAATGGTGTAGCCTGTGGGATATTAGCAACCTCTTACATCCTTACTTGCCGCTGATGTACAAGCCGTGTTTCCGTTCACTGGCTGCGAGATGAACCTTGAGCACAACTATGTGGAAAGCTGTCAGGAAAGATCATCTGTGTCTGTCCTTGATGGTAAAATGGTTGTGTCACTTCTCTGTTGGAAGAAGTTGGTCCCCAGCTACATTTCCTAGGGTTTCCTGCCGATTTCCATCAATGACAAGTCCAGTTACAAAAAATCACGTTCTTGTGCTTCTCATTTTCCCAGTGGTGGCAGGTTTGACCACGTAGAAAACTACCACAGAAGTTAATGAATTAACAAACCCTCTCGCATTTGGAAGTTTTTTCTGTCTCAAGCAGTAGGAATCATTTGGAAAGTGATATGAATCATAATCCTCTAGAGACCTGAAAATATTCAGTGGGTTTGGATTGCAGCAATATAACCTGTAATAAATCTAGCTTTCACAAAGCCTGTGGGTTCACTGTAAGACTCTGTTTCAATAGTTGTGTTTGCAAGTTGTAAATAGTTACACGATTTTGAAAATTCAACCCTACAAGACTCTGTCAAGCTTTCAGGTTAGGAAAAGAGAAAGTGCTTTCACTGATAGTAGTTCCATATGCATGTACTTATATGTATCCATCCTAGTAAATCTGGAAAAAAAAAGTAGAAAAAATATTTAACATCTGAAATTTTAAGGAGGCTTCCTCTTAAATTAGAGATGTGCATAGGCAGAGCAGAAAAGAAATGTAAGATTTTTATTCGATACTAACATCTAATGACATCTCCAAATGCATAATATCCTCAATAATAAGAATCATATCAAATGATGTGAAATTTTACATTATGGGCAGCTGAATAAGCATTTTTATACACAAGCATGTGGGTTTCAGTTTGATTCTTATGTGCTATGGTAGAGGAACGATGCAAGGAAAGTCACCTTTGTATATCAATTCTACCTGGCAATTTCTAATGTGGAATTTAAAGAAAATTGCTCCTCAAGGGAGAGGTAGAAGAGAGGACAACACAGTACATTATAAATAAACTGGAAAGATATTTATGGAAGGAAACGTTACTGCCATAGAAATAAATGTCCTTGTTGATGAGCTTTATACTGTACATAACATCTATTTGCAGAGGCAGCAGTGACGGTGGGTAAAGGAGGGAAATGGAGCATTGTAACTTGGAACGATGTGAATGTGCTGAGGGAGAAAACCAGATGGGAGTGAAACTGTGAAGCAATGGTGAGGTGGAACCAGGTACTAGGAGTGGGATAGGGACAGTGTTCTCAGTGTAGAAGTAGGGTGAGCTTCTCCCGTTTTGTTACTTCTGTGATCTTAAATAATGTCACCAGCCAGTCAATGTGACTGGGCTACACAGAGTCTCAACATCATGAAGTGGTGCAAAATGCTCTCACATGTCACATCCCAGAGCTATCCTTAATGTTTTATAACTTGAGTCTTGCAGTATTAAATATTAAAACCTGAGCATTATGATCTTCCATAAGAACAGAGATCAAAATATCGGTTGTGTCCTAAATCACTTCAAAAGAGGCATTTGTTACCATGAAATGCTGAGATTGTCATAGGAAGTGATACAGAGGTCATTATATCAGTTCATAGGTGGGCAATAGACACTAAAAAGGAGAGACTTAGCCACATTCCCAAAAATACCTGTGGCAAGGTCAGTAATTAAACTTGTGTCTTTATAGTCCTATGTTGGTCTATGTTGCTATTGGCCTTCAAAGAAACCAATAAAATATGTCTATAAAAATGAGCTGCTCTAGGGAAGAAATTTCTTTAGTAATATTGGGAAAAGTCTGACTTTAGATATTATTTGTTTCAGCTTCAAATCTTACATGGCTGTCTAGTATTTATTCTTAGCATTGAACCTACAGTTGCAATATCTTTAAGATCGTGTTGTCAGAGTATGACCATTTGGGAGAGGGAACCTTAAAAAGTTAGCATTAGATTGAAATGTTGCATTCAGTGGAATATATTTTTTGATACTCAAACTTGTGTGTCTCTTACAAATTTAGTTGAGCTACATTGTAAACTGAGGAAAAAAATCCACAGTATTCCATATTTTCTATAACACATTGAGGTAAATAGACTGCAAAGTTGTATGTAAAAATAATAGATTGAAAAAGCAAGTTGTTACAGTAAATTGAAAGTCTTATCCTACTAAACACGTGATATATGGTGCCAAAATGGATTAAACGGTTCTATATAAACCCTTAAATGACTGTGGAAAAAATGCCAGATTCATAATATCTTGCAACATTCTCCTCTTTGCCTTTTAGTATACTTTGAGAAACAATATAATCTGTGCCTGTAAACCACAGAGTAATTCACTTGTTGTCAGTTAAGGTCATAACAAAAATCTACTTTGTTTAACAGATCATAAACATAATTGTTCCCCCCGTAGTCGTGTTTTCAAGGTAAGCACTAGCTGGTATGGAGAAAAGAGGAGAAACAAAACCTCAAAACAACTAGCCTCACACTGCTCTGTGTAGCTATTTTAAATGAATACATGCTCGACAATATACACTTTAAGTGCTGAGTGTAACTTGCAGGAATCTGGCCACCAACATTTAAATGTCAGGTATGTATGTGTGTATATACAAACATACGTATATAGAAAAATACTATTTTTTGTGCCAAAATCTTGACAGTTTTCAACTGTGTCCTGTTGAATATAACATTTAGTATTGCTACTGGAAAGCTGGAATGCACTGATTTAAATAATTTTTCTATCCGTCTGTCTGCCTTGGGTAATGTTTGTTTTCAATGCCTAGCTATGCCCTCTATTTCATTTACATTTAAAATGAAATTATTATGCATAGTTAACTGGTAAAACTTGAGCATTTGAATGGATTAAAAAAATTAATGACAAATTAGATTTTAAATCACAGGGAATTTCAGCTTCCAATCCTATCAATTCCACATATGTAGTTTATTATATTCCTGGAGACAAATGCATTTAACATGCTGACAAGTTCAATTTCCTCACAGCTTTATTACACAAATTACTTATTAGAAGGAAAAAATGTCAAATGCCGACTGCTCTAAACTATGAGCATGCCTTTTGAGCAAAGCCACAAAGGAATTAGTAGAAAAATCTAGCGGTTTGGTTTTGATGCTGGCACCAGCAATGCTATAGCTACTTTTTTCCCTGCCCCAGTTTGTTTCACTGTCCCCCATCATTCAGTGCAATCACTCTTTCTCCAGCTGCTTGTTTAGAATTTATTGTGACGTTGTATCTTAAAATATGTAAGCTGCTTCTGGATTTTTCTTTGCCTATCGATACCTTTCAGAAATTTGCCTTAATAACCATCTGTCAAATATAACAAGCAAAATTCACTAAGGCATGCATGAAATATATATTGTGTCACGTACAGCTGATGTGACTAGCTAACTTGGCTGGTGACCCAAGCAAAGTTAAGAAAATATCTAATATTTTTTGAGGGTAAATATCTCGATGTGGTTAATGCAGTCTGAATAGTGTATTAGCTTTGGAATGACCATTTCCCAGAGTTGTTAGGTTTTGTTGTGTTGCTGTAAAATGATTTTCAACTTTAGTGAGAATTCAGAGTGATTTATTGTGAAAGCTGGATTTATCTGTGATTCATTTTGGTATGACAGAATTGGGTATCAGGTGGTTTTGGCCTGTGTGTAGCCTACCCAGATTGGTAGGGCTGAAAGTGTGTTGCCAGGTGCTTTTCATTAGCAGAAGTTTTTGGACTTAATTATCTCCTGTTTTGTTGTTTTGCTATTCTAATATGATAGACAAAACAATGCCTACCTAAAATGTGTAAAACCAAAAATAACACTTGCACAAATTCAGTAAGATCCTTAAAAAATCTGATTTGGGTTTCTTTTCTTATTTGTTCTCATTTACGTATTCATAGACTAGCTGTTGGTTAATCAGTGTTCTCTTATCTGAAGCATATAAGTCTCTTTTAATGGTGTTTCAGTTAAAGTGGAAACCGTATTCCAACCAGAATTTATTGAGTTCTATGCAAAGCTGCCCATGGACAAACTATTCTTCCCCAACCACTGCCAAACTCAATCTGATTTAAGAAGCATAGAAATGAAGTTTGGCAAATGAACAGAAATGGATTTGTTTTTTAAAAAGCTCACAGCCAGGAAGCAGAAGGAAATATCAGTATTGGGTTTGTTTCAAGTAAGTGGTTGGGATGAGTTTGGTCCAGTTGGGTTAGGTGCTGGTGAAACCAGCTGGGAGCAGAAAGCCAGAATGAGCAGGTCAGTTCTGCACAGTGGGTCAGGCACAGATCTGGATTTACGTATTCCTGAGTTTTACTGCCGTGCCTTATCTGTTGTGAAAGGTTGCCTTTTGGTGGTATAGCCGATGCTATATCTTTTTTATTGGAAAACATAAGAACCATATCAGATTAAAGAAAGAAAAAAAGATGCTCATGCTGTAGTCCTTCACATCTGTAATTATTTTGCACTGTTTAAGTACTTTTTGTAGTAAAAATAAGGAACTCTTGGTAGTTAAAGGTCAAATTTATGTGGTAACTGCACACAAGAATAAATATGCATTATGAGCCAAAAAAATCTGATTTACTTTTGAAATATTATTGGCACAGTTACAGTCTGTTTAAACATGACAAAGAATACTTGGATTAAGCTATTGAGTTTGCAGGGCACAAACAATACAGCTTATTTGACTGTACGGGTTTCAACTTTGATGCTCCTTCTGAGGTACACTGTTGCTTTGCATCACTTCAGAGTCAGACCTACACAGGCAAGCAGTGTTTTTTTCAGTCCAGAGAAAATCCTGGCCTTTCAGTGCAACCATATGCAATCAGTCAGACCAATTCTCTTTAAGGCAATAGAATTTTTAAAGAAAATATTTCAGTTCAGTTTTCCTTTTCTTACCCCAAGTCATGATTAAATCGTGCATTATCTTAAACAGGAATTCTTCCCAATAAAATTGATGGGATTTTAATGATGAGCCAAACATACGGTTTAAAGAAAAACAAAAACAAAAAAAGCCCTCACACAACCCATCCTACCATGCAAGAATTAATCCTTAGGCATGTCAAATTCAGTGAGGTGGCAAGCAGCAATATAATGCCTCTATTGTCACTGAATTGTCTATCACTGTACAAAACAAATTTGAAAGCGATAAATGTCAAACTCAGTAACAGTATATATAAGGGGGGTTTTGTTATTTCCTCTCATTCTGTTAAAAACTTGACTAAATTAAAATTCACTTAGCATCCACAAGGCAATAAAGAGCACCAAGTTCTGATGTCCATCCTAGGACTAGTCATGAAGCTACATGAAGCTTCATGAGAAAATGAGAGGACAGGGAGTCCTTCCTGCTCTTCCAAGCAGGATCAACGATCCCTCAGTTGTTTAACATACTCTCTGGTAGGGGTGACTCCACACAGATGCTTTAGACACTCTATTCCACTGGTTCACTAGTCTTAAAATTAGAAACTAGTTTTGTAATATCTAGCCTAATTTTGTTTTGCTGCCTTTAAAGCTCCTTCCCCTAGACACACCGAATATGATGAAACAGATGATTCCCTTCCTTTGCCATGGACTTCTACATGTTTAGAAAAAGACATGCTGGTTATCATCATACTTTTAGCCTTCTCTCTAGTTCAACAGCTTAAGCATGCTGAGTCTTTCATAATATGTCGTGTTCCTGCTTGCTGCTCTCCTGTGGACTCTTGGGTTGGTTCTCATCTGTCCTGAAGCACAGGCTCTGAAGCTGGATGCTGTCTGCCACCTGAGACCATACAGCAGCACGGGCAAAGGTTTGCTTCCCGTCTCTAATAAGCATCCACAAAACGGGCCTGAAAATGACAGCCAGATGAGTTCACATGAAATAGTTTCTCCCCATTTTTGCCAGGTAGTTAATTAAATCAGATGCTGATTCCAGGAGGCATTCAAACAGGTTGTGATTTTCAGTAAAAATATGTCAAGTCTGTTTTGCCCGTGACGGTAATTGCTGAGTGATATCCCTGTCCTTATCTCGACCCATGAGCCTTTCGTTGAATTTTCTCTCCACTGTCCAGCTGAGGAGGGGAGTGATAGAGCAGCTTTGGTGCGCACCTGGCATCCAGCCAGGGTCAACCCACCACAACTGGGAATTTCTGGTTTGGGTCCAGCCTTCCCAGGCTACCAGATCTCATAGCTGGGAGCAGATTTTTCAGGAGTGTGGCTTCCATTCAGACTTCTTAATGCACTGTGGACAGTCTCATTATTTAAAATGGAAGCTCCTTGACTTTTAACACTTCTGTCTAACATTCCTAAAGAGATCATCTGTCTGCTGAGGTCTTCTGAAAAGGTGATTGAGCTTTTTGCTTAAGTGGGGACCTACTTAATACCTAAAAACCTCATTCATAATAACATATTGTGTGGTTGCTTCAGAAGTAAAACAGCAAAAACAAGAGAAGTTGATTGGAACTAACAAAGTGTGAGGAAAGCTTCGGGCACTATTCAGATTTTGTACTGCAGTCATTACTGAGGGAAAATCATTAATAATTTAGGCAATATTTTATTATTTGATCTATTTCTATCAAGGCTTGTAACCGAACAAGGTTCAGACATTGAACAAGCATAATTAATTGAAATCTAACCTTTCTGCTGAAATCAGTTGGCCTTTCATTAGCAGTAACAGACCTGTCCTGCAGTCTTTGAAAATGAAAGGAAAATCTACTTCATTTTAGATCTAGGGTGTTCAGTCATTCAGTTGTGTTTAACTGGATGGTTACACTTCTTTTTATTTCAATTTAGGGAAAACTGGATTTTTTTACTGGCTTTTTAGGCCTTTGTTCCTAGGTTTGTTCCTATGAACAAACATTTTGCGAGCAACTGAATAGATTACTGAAAACCGAATTAAAGATCAGGGTTTTTTTTTCCAACTTCTTAAGAAATCAGAGGACCCAACTTTTGTATCCTGCTGAGTTAGAATAATTTTCAGGTGTGTTATGATGATTTGCATGTGTCTATTGTAATGGCATTCTCAGATGTTGCTGAGGTCTTTATAAGCATGATGAAGGAGATATTAGAAGTCCAAATTACAGAGAATTATATGTCCTTTGATCCAAACACTGGGTCCCTCAAGTAAGTTGCCTTCAGAAATGAGCATTTGTTGTTCAGATTGCCAGCAGCAAGAGCAGCCAGCACAGAAGCTCAAATGCATCTTAATTGTCATGATTACTCTCTCCTGATTTAGGAAACACTTGTTCCCAGCTCTGTTCTATTTAATGTGGCAGAGAAACATCTTATGAGTGCTTTAAAGCATGAAAGGAACGCTGTTGCTGGACTTCATGTCCCTACTTTGGATCTTTCATGACTGATGCTTGAAAGAGGAGGCTACCGAGGGCAGTAAGTTAAAATGTGCGTTTGCAGCTACAAGTGTGTTCAAAACTCTCTCATCTTTGACTTGATATGAGACAGCAGAAGGCAGCCTCACTTGAGGCACTGGATGCCTGAGATTAACCAGGGGAGTTCCAGTGGAGAGTATAACTACTCTGAACTTCAGCCTCTCCTTTGAACACCTATCATACAGAAATGGATGAAAATTTTAACATCATGGTTCCCTTAAAATGTCACCGTTATAGTCTCTAGAGGGGTCCCTTTTGCTCACTTGGAGGTTTTGAGACCTGTTCTAGATACAAAGATTTTACTGATGATAATTTTCAGACAACTTCTCCTGGCTTTCATCTCTTGTTCACACTCTCCTGCCTTTTAGATTCAACTTGCAGGAGAAGTGAATACATTCAAGCCGTGAGTCTGACTTGCCTTTTGGTGGTGCAGACCCAGAGCTGTTTTGGGGGTTACTTAAAGTAACGTGGGGCTAGATCCTTGTCCAGCCTTGGCAGGCAGACCACGTGGATGATAAGCCTCAGGAATATTCAGCAACCTACATTCAACTAAGTTGAAGGGAACTGACCCCATGTCTTGCAAATATGTGGACTCAGATGGTAAAATACTGGTGACTGATGAATTTGCAAAGATAGGAAGTGGCCGAGGATTGAAGCAAGCTGCATGATCCACCTCATTTTCCCCTAGTGCTTGCATTAGTTTTCTAGGGCAAAATTTTGCCTTTCCACGTTCTCAAATGGTATCATGTTTATGTAGTAGTTCCCAATTTTTTTTTTTTTTGTTGTGTTTATTATGATGGTTTCACTTCTTTCATTTAAGACCAAAGACATCCCATCACTATACACTGTATAAATATGAAAAATATGACATGAGAAATCAGCATGGTAAGATTCATCATATCTTTGTATACAGCTAAAGCACAAACTACATGATCATGGAGCTCTGTGTATAATCCATCAATGCTGTGTTTCTGTCATTTGTGTTTCCAGGGGAAATTTGTTCTTTTTTTTCCCCCTAATGTTACCTTTCTAAAATGTGGTAGCCTTGATGTCTCTGACTTCTTTCCTTGGAAAAATGTATGAGGGCATGCTGTCAAACATTTGTCCTCCCCCCCGCCTCCCCTTTTCTGTTTTAAATGTTTCCTTCTTATCGTGTATTTCAGAAAGGATCTTGAAATGTTTCCCCATAAGACTGACCTTTCTGAGCAGTGGCAGGCAGATAGTGTTCTTTGATATCCTTTAACCTAATAATCCAACTGCCCAAGGTGGGTTTGAAATGAAATCTTGGCCCCAGTAATAGAATTGCTACTTTAAAATATACATGAACAGGCCAAAGATTCAGCCTGGCATACCACAGAAACACAAAATAGAAGAATTCCCTCATGTCCTGCTCTATTTTACTCCTCCCAGCTTCTTTTCTTTCCATATTAGACTCTGTGATCTAACAGGACACAAACACTGGTGGTAACACAATGCCATAGCAACTAGCCACATGCTATAAAGATCTATGTGCCTTTTGTGGATATTGATGAAATTGTCGAAAACTTTGAGAGATTTCTGGAAACATTCTCTAGCTAATTTCATCAAGGTATAAATGAAAAACTGCCTAAGAAGCAGAAGAATAAAAGATGCTGATGATGGGGTTTTAGTGGTTTTGCTGGGTTTTGTGCTTGGTGAATGATCTATACTTAGTTTTGTGGTTTCTACTTTTCTTCAAATAATGACAAAATGTACAATGATTTAACTCAAGATCCAAAATAAAAATTGAGCTATTATAGCTGCGGTGGCTAAACCCCTTCTTTTTATAATTTACATTAGTTTAAAGTGCTATACTTTTTCAGTTATTTGATGTTCAGAAGAGATAGATGAACTTCTATGATGTTCAAATACACAGTCTAGACAATGTGTTTGGGAGAGCAGTGGAGTGGTTAAGGTGTTTTTCTCCTGTGCTATTCGGGGCCTGTATTTTCCTGGTTTATCTTGTGATGTGGGTGTCTAAAACAGCTGAATCATGAGATAGCAGTTATAGCTAAGCTGGCCTTCCTCCATTTCTTGATGTTTGCTTTGGGTGCCAGTTTGCAATCACCTTCCGCATCTTTGCCACCGCATGGTCTAATGCTGCCATGGCCTTTCCATGGACCTCTGTTCCAAATCTGTTTGGAAATAATCCTTCATTAAGACTTTTGCTGTCATCTTCCTAGGAGGCCTGAGCATGCGTGAACAAGTTACCAGCTCTCAGCTGGGTTTAAGTAACTGCCTTTAAGAGGGTAAAAATGAAGCCATGTGTCTATGTGTCTTAAGTTACTTTTCTTTCAGTGTGGGAGTATGAGCAGTCACTGAGCAACAGCTTGGTGTGAGAAGGGTGGGAAGGTGGGAAGAAGTTACTCCATGGTAACTGGTTTCTCTGTCCTTTTTTGTGTACAATTTACCTACCTTTGGTTGCCAATTGTTTTCTAGATCACTGGAGCTAATTTCCAGCATAGTCTTTACAATTCAGTAGCACCGGCCTTTACAGTTTGCATTACTTTTCTCCTCCTTTCTTCCTAACCCTTAAGAAAGTGAGTATTAAGTCAGGATTTGTATCAGGATTTAGACCACTGGCCTAAAGACTGTTTGTTTGTTTGTTCTTGTTTAATGCTTCTTGTGAACTTGAAACTTGATCTGAAGGAATTGATGGAATTGTTTATTTACTTTATGTAAAAAAAAAAAAAGTCAAGGGATCTCAAAGCACTTTTTTTCTTTTCTGAATGTGTTTTTACATGCTATTTCAATATGCATAAAACACTGCTGCCTCACAGAAACTGGTAAATGAATGCTCTCATGGACTGGGAACCTCTGGAAAGCAGTATTAGATAGTGTGGTAAGAAGCAGGCAAAGGAAGGACACTTGACTCCCTTATTGCAGACATATGGATGAACAGAGTAAAAACTTTATTCTTAAACGCCAGATGGCTTTTCCATATCTTATCCATATTCATATTTTTTCAAAGATGGCATTTGTTCTCACTCATTACCAGCAAAATACACATGGCATTGGAGAATTCTATAAGTACGGCTGTATTGTGATATGCCTATTTACAGTCACTGATACAAGTAAGAGTTTTTCTCTGTCTTTAAGGGAGAAGAATCAGACACCTAATCAGCTAATTGGCAACTTGCTTAATGTTTTGCCTGCTTAACTCCATTATTAGGGAAAAGATCCCTTGCAGTGTGTATTGATGTGTCTAAACAATCAATAGATGAAACATCTAATTTAAAAAAAATCCATTTATATGGCACACAGCAATTTAATTAATTGTAGTTAGGAACAAATTGGGATTGATTAGTGCTCATTGTTACTTAACACTGCTTTCTCTTGTTATTACTTAGTAATACTGTTGAAAAAAATTAAAAGATGGAAAAGACCTTTGTTTTTTCCATCATTGCAAGAATAGAAATCTTTTCCAATGAGATTCATGTCAAAACATGAGGTTAACAACTCTATAGCATTTCTATAAAATGTTCAAAAGCACTATTTGTGAAAGTTAAGTATAGAAAACTTGGATATAGATTTTTTCAACAATTGAAATATCTGTTTATTCATCAGTCCATTTTATGCAGCTATGTATGGAAATAATAAGGGAAGTCTAGAGTATGACAAGAATTTTATAATTGTCCATGTGTTCATACATTATAATATACATTAAAGGTATGTGTTAAGTCTAACAGTTCAGAAGGCCTGATTAAACTTTCACTCAATTTAGTGGAACCTTTAGTGGGAATGAATTTGATGCTTTGGAGAACATTTTTCCAAATTTCCAAACACTTTCCCGAGAAGGAAAGGAGGTTTGCTGATAGAAATGTTCTTCTTTCAAACAGCCCTTCAAGAGTACTCTGCTAGCTTCGTTTCTCTGCTTATAGCTATAATCGACACTGAAAAAACCCGCCCTGAAGTGGGAAATGAAATTGAAACTGTAATGATAACTGTAATAATTAGATTAGTTACAATTACTCTTCAAGCTAAATAAGGGTTGACTTTTACTTACACAACTCTGTCTCCTCCATAAAGAAAGAGGGCTACCCCTTCAACCTGGAACACCAGTTTTCTTTTCATTTCTAATTTAATTATTTTTCATTGAATAATACAGAAGACTATCAGATGGTCTTGGATATCTTTATGCTAGAACATTATTTTATCTTACTCGGTACTGAGTTTCCAATTGGAATGTTTCTGTGGTCATGTAAAAAAGTACAATCCTTGGGCAGGAAAATTATGGTCACTGTTGTTTTACATAGGAATTGATACAATACAAGAAAAAAATAGCAGCTACAAGATATGAAATTGCTCCTTGGTGGGAGTGGAGAGATTCCAAAATTGTCATGTTTATATGTCCCAAAAGACATGACAAAGAGAAATTCTAGAAAATAGTCAAGTGGAAACCAATGTGCTAATGACTGAGTGGAGAGCTATGAACGTTGCTGATCTGCTGCATACATAGAAGATGCCACCCTCATTCAACAGTTGCTGGAACAATATTTGGCAGAGAACAGAAGTAAAGGAAAGTTGGTGAGAAAAGGTATCTCGTATCTTCTTTCCTGAATTCCATGATGATGGTTTTAAGGTTAGAAAGATGTAAAAGCTGGCCTTCCCTGTGTGTCTTTATAATTCATAATTACAAACACAGTTTAAATAAATTGTGATATTTTTGTCTCTTTACCATAAGGCTAAAATTATATACTACTCTGATTCCAAAGCAAATTATTTATTCAGGCTTTGATTTCAAGCATGGACTGTTCCAGTAATATTTATCATGCTTTATCTGACACTGCCTTTAAGAGATACACACTGTCTTTAATGATTTGTATTTTAATGTTCTTTAAATGCCCATCACTATGATTTATATGAATATACACTTGGTTGGTTTTCTTTTCAAGCTAGAAGAAAAATGCATTAGGCTTACTGAGTTCTTATTCACACCTTTGATGATGAAGTATCAATATATTTTTCAGCTTTCACAGCTAATAAATGCTCAGCATCGTAGGTCAGGTATTAAATGCTAGTTTAAGATTCCTGCTGCTTAAATACAGATCTGTGTTTTTGTTTTACTATGCTGTTACACTATGTTGTTGTTCTCATTATTTGATAATAACAGGTTTACCAGGTGTGTTTATGTATAACTTCATTTTTGAGAAGTGGGGGAATGAACAGAAATTTTCAGTGCCTGTTTTAATAGATATCTGTAAACAGATGTAAAAATACAACTGTCTCCCTTACACACTGCTACCTAGAGAGACTTGAGGAAATAACTGGTCACAGCAGTTTACTATAAAATTCATGTTTTTAAAACAAGAATTCTCTACACTATGTGTAAGTAAAAGAATTAATAATGAAAAAGGATTGGTAAACACTTCAATATCTCAATCTTTGGTCTGTTTTGGTACGGCGTGGAAGCTGTCACCAGTAAAACTGTGTATCTGAGTAGGAATTTGGAGGAAAGGAGTAAAGCAGTGGATATGCCACGAGATGCCTGTCAAACACCTGGTTTATTGGCTACAATAGGTATCTGAGGTCAGTGTCTGACACTCACCCCATCTATAGCTACATTGGGAAGAATTAAATAAATTTTTCTTTAAAATGTACAATCCCCTTTTATAAGGGATTTGGCAGCTCTCATGCATGCCCTTTTGTGGCCTTGCAGGGTTTTTATAGGAACCAAAGGATCTGTCCACTTTAAAACTATTAATTTTAATTGCATGAGGTAATTGAGCTATAAAATAATACCCATGTAGGATTGATTTTTCTCCAGCAGCATACAGGGAACAAAGTTTGTTCATATTCACTGTCAGCAAGTTGACTTCTGCAAAGTAGAAACTTCTTTAATGTCCTTTGCAGTGCAACATTGTGAAGGATGCAAACTTTTCATGATGATTAGAAAGAGATTGTGTTTCAGAATAAACTGTTTTATACAGACAAACTTTCAAGATTTATTTATGTAACTACTACATCATACCTGTAAAGGATCTCTAAGTATACAGGTTTTTAATGTTGGTTATCAACACTGATTTGGATAATAAAAGCAAACTTTAAGGGGAGTAAGATTTTTTTTTTTTTTTTTTTTGCTATCTCTAAAGGGCACTGTGTATTTACATTAGATCAATGTATAAATGTTTCTTAACAATAATCCTGTCTGGCATTTTGAAACCTGCTGATGATAGAAAAGTTGTAATGAAAATGTCTTTGATTAGAAAGTCCTTTTCTTATGGAGGAGTTCAGCAGAATATAGTAGAAGATGCTTTATTGAATTTACTATAAAATTTTTAGAACATGCATTAGAATTAAGGATAAAAAAGAAAAACTTTATTGAAATGTATAGATGTCTTACTAAATGCTAGCAAGTATAGCAACGTTAGTCTTGCATCTTGCATAGTTTTCCTTTCAGGAAAACAAAACTTAAAAATATATTTGGTAATTTTTTTTTTTTTTTTTTAAAGAGCACAGCACTTCATTGGTATGTGTTGAATTATAATGGTAGCATATCCTCAATAGGATTTGAATTCATTAGCATTTAATTTTCGTGTTTGGCAGAAAATCTAGTCCAGCAAGCACCAGTTATTACTGAGGTGGATATTGAGTCGGGCTCAGGCATGGGGTGAAGAAGCCATGGGCTTATTCCTGCCCCTCCACAGAAGCCAGCTGGCTTCCGAGCAGGGTCACACTGAGCCTGCCCGGGGTGCTGATCCAGACAGAAAGCAAACCTTACACCAAAACAAACAAAAAATTTGAAACCGGGACAGTTCTTCGACTGCTGCATGTAAAAGCTTGTGTTTGCGCAGTCGAAGGCTGCTGCTTTGCTGCTCGGGGCCTGCCCGTGCTGCTGCTGAACAACCAGGCCGCAAAACCATGGACTCCAGGTCCTAACGTTCATCTATAAATACCAGCAGATAAAAACTGTAACCTTATGGAAAAGGGTACTCTCTGCATCAACACGTTCACTGCTGTAATGATCTCTTAGAAGGAGTATTTTCCTGTTGGATTACAAAGAGACAGATTTGTTGAAGCTGCACACAAAGGAGCCCGCAGCCAGGCCTGAGTGAGGCCTGTGTGTGCTGCTGTGATAAATAAAAATGAAGGTAGATGTAATGCGATTTCCACATAAAGCTTGAAGAATGTGAACACCTTTAACAAGAAGCCCTTTTGCTGATACTAACTGCTGTCAGAATGGCAGTACTGTTTTATTCACTCTATACCCTGGGTAAAGTAATACATTCCCTGTTCTGCACTGTACAAGTAGGCCGTACTCTGAGCGTGCTCCGTATTCCCTGCTGGCAGTCTTTAATTTCTCTCCAGTTTTTCCCCTCTTTCTGTGGCTGTTGATTTTTATTGTAAGCTGGATCCTACTGACACTGAATTCATCAGCAGATCTGACTTCAGAGAGAGCAGAGCAAGGCCTTATGTTCTTCAATTAGAAAAGTGCTTGCTCACCTTACTGCCTTCAAAATGTTGTGACAGAATGAGTCTACTCAGCACTTCCATACAACTCTCCCTGCATCCCCAAATGTTATTTTTACTTTCCATTACTCTGCTTGTTTCCCCCTCAGCCCAGGAGATCTGTTGAAATGATGAATCTGTTTGACATTTACCAGTGACATGTTTCTCCTTCTGTCTCTTACTGGTCAAGCAGTGTTAGCACAGCCCTGAGCTGCCGTGATACAGGGATGTTCTAAGCTCATTTACGGGCAGCGTTTCATATTTGTACATGGCATTGTATGGAAATACCTGGGCACAGTCCTCAAAGAACATAACTGGAGTGAAAAACTTGTCAGTTGGCTTATCCCAAGCTTTAGCGAAACCTCTGTGGAAACTCACTGAAAGCTGACTAAATGCTACAAAAAATTGCCAGCTGTTTATTAATATCTAGAATATTGCACTCTGGAGCTATATTTAGAGTAATTTGCTGTGTGTTTAGCTTACAGGTAGAAGGCAGCATTAACAAAGATGCAGCTGGCCTCTTGATTCTGTATAGTTTATTCTGTTTTGGTGAAGACCATCAGATATCTATGTGATCTAGTGGAAAATCAATGTGCTAAATAACTGTGTGCGTAAAACCTTATATATAATAAGTTATTTATACACCTGTTTGAAAAGTTCACTATTCATATTTGGGTTTTGACATTCCAATATTAGATTTAGTATTTTTGTTTTAGCTGAACTTTTTGGTAGGACTTCCTCCTGGATATTCCAGAATTGGGTATAAAAGAATTACAATTCTTGAGAGATAAATGCTAAAATTGCTTTCATAGCAAGCATAAAATGAATCTAAATATGTATGACAGTCAATTTTATTACTTGTTTCTGTATGGGGAAAAAAACGATAAGAGGTATAGAATGGATAAATACATCTCTAAATGCTAAAATTATCAGTTCTAGAGAGTGAACACTCAGTAGGGCTTGGAAATTGATAAGAAAGTATTTCCACATGAGTCACATCCAGTAGGAATTTTGGAGGCTTTTTAAAAATTGATCAAGTGTTTGTATCTTATGTATAAAACATAACAGGCACAGAACAAAGGGAAATAAATATGACAGAAACATGGCAATTTAAAATGTAGAGAAATGTGGAAAGAGGTATGCTAGCTGGATGTAAGGCTTTTACTATGATGCTGTGGTAACCAAAAATTAACACCTTTGAAATAGTTGCATGATTTATTTCTTGCTTCTGGCTTGATGTAATGATAGTCCCTAAAAGTGAGGATCATTTTTGGTTCATTTTCAGTGGTACTTTGATAGATTTTTTTTTTGCATTCAAGGAGTGAGAAATATAGAAGCGATACAGTGTTCAAGTTCAGGACTTCTACTACTAAATCCTTGGACCGGTAAACACATGCCAATACTGAACTTAAAAGTCAGGGGGAAAAAAAAAAAAAAAGAAGAAAGTTGATGGAGTTGGATGGAAAATATATAAAATAAAGCTTTTATTTTAACAGGTCCTCCTTTTCTACTTAGTTGCTGATGGTTTTTTTACAAGGAAAATGCTAGTATTACAGTGTCTTAAAAGATATTAAAAGATGGGCATGAGTTATTCCTTCCAGGGGGAGAGAAGTTCAGATGAGTTGGAGCTCTTGTCATTAAAAAGTTGACAATGTTACAATATATTAGAAGTCAAGACAAGACAAAACTGGGGAAAAGAATAGGTTTGAAGTACAGCTCGCTCTTATTTTCTTGCTCATCCTGGGGCAGGGCATAGTCGAAAGTCTTTTCATTTTATAGTATCTCATTTCTGCTGCATTTACCAGATGGAACACATAGATATACACTCACTTTGAGATGTTCCTATTGTGCACTAAAATCCACCCACCTTAAGGGTGAAAATGCAGCAGCTGTTCCTCACTGGTATTGCTACAGGATCATTTCAGAACACAGTCTTGGAGAATATACTGTAGCATTCACGTACACTCTTCGTACTATATCTCTGCATAAAAAGGGGACAATCCTTTTTCAGAATTAGCTGTGTTTGAATACATTTTTTTATAGCTACTTTTCAAATTATGCAAGTATAATATCAAGTTTTTCAAAGTACTTATTTTCTTTATGGAAATCTTGACTTCACTCATTTCAAGTAGACATCTCCTTATTATTGAGGTATGGCAGATGTGTGATATAATGATACACACTTATTGAATCATCCATTTTTACATTATGTGCTGAGTGTGTCTAATTCTTCCCATGGCAACTTACTACACTGACCCTCCTAGAGGATCAATTTGTTTGGCAGTATAAAAAACCATCACCTTTGTCTCTTAAACCGTCTGCTTTCCCCTTTCCCTCCAGCCTTCAAACAAATGGTTTTTCACTGAATGGGGGAGTGGGGGGGGGAACATCTTTGAGCTGAATAAGGAGTGGAATGATTGTATTTAAGACAGAATATTTTACTGAGGTCAGAATAAGGAAGAGAGTCAATAAGCGCAGGCAAGGAGGACTGTGGTGAGAGTGTTTACTCAGAGGAAAAAACCAGGATGGACACTGTTTAACTTGGTATGAAGCCTTGGCCTCAAAGGAAAGATAAAATAGGTTTGTGGAAGAGTATCTGAAAATTTTTTTAACTATCAGCTATCTGGTCTAGGTATCCCACCAACCTTCTTTCAAACCCAAATGACTGTAATGGTTCTTGGGCTCATTTTATACAATAAAAGATGAAGGTGTTCATACTACAGTGTGCTGAGCATTCCCAGTTCTCATTGTGCTTGCCTGGGTTTCACAAAGTGCTTCTCTATTGACTTTTTTTCTTGCCATCCAGTATATTATCTGAGTGAAACAGTGCTTTTCCTAGCGTAACACAAGTGGCAAAAATAACAGAAACATAGCCATTTCATTGCAGGGTGGTTGAATCACGAGCTCCCCATGTGCTGCATGTGGTAGGATCTTTGCTCTGTCAGGACAGCATCTGTCCTGCCTGACAAGGGAGGTAGGAGCCAGGTAGAACCAGCATGTTCCCCCACCCACAATCTGGTTTAAGCCAAGTCAGTCTGGTACTGTTGCTCTAGCAGCTTCACAGCTTCTCCCAGAGTGACTGGAGTGGATTTTGAAACTCTCGTCCTGAAGCAGTCTAGGTTTTCCCCCCACCCCAGTAATAGCTGCTTCTGAGACCCTCAGCCTTGGCAGCTGGACTGTGCTAAGCCCCAGGTACGGGTTCATCTGTCTTTGAAGTGTGTAGCTGCAGAAAAGCTAAATAGTAAGACTTTGGAAATTTTGGGTGTTGAAAACTTCTAGTAAAAACTAGCGAGAATCCCTAGAGGGGGAGCAAGATTGAACATGCAGCTAATTACGTTGTTCAGAGAGAGATTTAATTGAACTATAAGGTTGGAGGTGATTAAAAAATTTCTCTGAGCTTTCAACTTTTGTGAACATTCTGTGTGCAGAATTTTTTTTTTTATTTTTGGAGGAAGAAGTGAATTTTCATATAAGATCAGTAATGCATGTAAAGATTTGCCAAGAGAAATGATGTCAGATGCATTGCTGACAGACTGGAATACAAAAAACCAGTATTGCTTCTTAAGCCAAGGCACTGGGGTTTTGGCATAAATCAAAAGTGGTGAAAAAGCAAACTCATTAACAGAGTATGAATTGGACTTTCAAAATGGGGTTGTCACTCAAAATTCTATTTTTCCTGGTGTTACAAAAGAGAAATGACTGTTCTCCCAAAACCAGTCAGAGTCTGAGCCAAGATCTGAAGTGGTTTGTGATGATAATGTATGGACGGCTGTAGTTGGAAAACATTTGACCTTCTGTGGAATTTCAGGATTTAGGCCTTTGGAATAGGCAGTTGCTTTACTTGAGTTTTAGTCATTGCTGTTATTGGTTTGATATGAGATACATTATTTAAAACTCCAATGTACTACTAGGAAGAATTATTGAACTGTGCTGTTTTTTTAAAGGCAACAAAAACCCCCGAAACCCAAAACCTTTTTGGGAAAAGTTTTGGAGAGAAAAATAAAAAGCTTGTTGACAGTACTAAAACATTTGAAAGGTTAAAGAGGTTGTTTGTCATGGGGTAAATTAACTAAAAAGGAAAAAAAACCAAACAAACAAAAAAACCAAACCCAAACATCTCACCAAGAAATGATTGTCTGAGAATTTTTGTCAGTATTCAGCATCACAGAAATCTTGCACTGAATAAATGCTGCAATGTGGGAATTGTGCCTACAGTGGCAAAATTAAAATTCACTTGACAATAGAGAAAATTTAAGGCACTTTCTTACTTGCAGGTACTTCACTTTGCAAATTAGTTAGCTATGTGCATTTGAGGTATAGAATCATAGTAATTGTGCTACACATACATGCAACACTGGGTGCAGACTTTGGGCCTCCTTTTTTTCAACCTTTATATCCTAATTCCTTCCTAGAAAAATTCAAGGTTTAATTTGGAACTTCCTGATCATCCAGCCATGGAGCATACAATGCATTGGTATTAGGCCTATGTGCCTGCTTCTGAGGATGTGATTTGGTATTCAGATGCTGCTGAATGAAGTTTTCACAATTAAAACATTTTTTAGGATGATTCCTCTCCCCCATTGCTCTGGGACTTAAAGATCTCACACATTTTGGGATGTGGAGGTGGAATGTTGGCTGG
Organism: Aquila spilogaster; assembly: GCA_024606505.1. Classification (NCBI taxonomy): domain Eukaryota; kingdom Metazoa; phylum Chordata; class Aves; order Accipitriformes; family Accipitridae; genus Aquila; species Aquila spilogaster. The sequence goes on from JANHGO010002137.1 coordinate 26,358, forward strand.
AAGTTTTGATTTTTACATTTGTCTCTCACTGGTTTTGTGGTGTTGGCTCCTGGGAATGTGACTAGGAAATCATCAGGTAATTTACTCAGTTCTGTTTAATGCAGTGGTGTTATTAGAGAAGAAACCCTGCAAATGCTTCATTTTTCCATAAAATGATTTTTGACAAGTGCCCAGAAATATGCCTCAAACTTTAACCTTCCATTTGTAGGCAAAGATAGATAACAGCAATAGAGATAAAAATGAGATGGTGACTTTGAGCAACATGACAAGAGATTATAAATCTTAGGACTGGCCTTGTACTGCACAGAAGATTGCAGTCTTAATTAAAAAGTTTTTGAGTGGCTCTCTAGGCGAGCCAATGACTCTTACGGGTTTTGTGCATCAGGATATTTACCTGGGAAGCCCGGTCACTCTGTTCTGTGCCTGAATGAACTCTGAGACAGACAGTTATATAATCTGAACATACATATCACAAGGGACACTTATGGACCTTTAATTCAAGACCAACTATTTCACTCAATGTGGAAGTTAATCCTATGTTTCCCGTAGCCTGAGAGGGTGGACCCAGCATGGTGGGGCACCCTGTCCTGTCTATTGAGGTGCTGCCTCACCACAGCAAAGCAGTCACAAAAGCCTCGAAAAAACAGTGAGAGCTGGACTGTGTAGCCTGTGATTTGGGCATTTAGTGGTGATGGGGGAGGCCTAAATTTTGGCTCCCACTCCCTGGGTGCTAAGGGATTTTGTGGCACAGTCCCAGGCTAAAAAAAATCGCTTCTCTTTGGAGCTGGGTAGTAGCAACTAACACTTGTCCTATAAGGAGTTTACCTGAACCGTGACACATTTTGCGATGAGATTGTCTTTACTTACTGGAAACAAGCTCACTGAAAAATCAGAACAAGGCTTTATTTTGTCTATCATTTTTGTGGGAAGAGCTAAGAGGAGGTTTAGAAATGTACTGTCAGTAATCACTGAGAAACTTTCAGCACTTTACAGGGCAGAGTAATTATGGCACAAGGCTGTTCATTTTTCACGTAAAGTATTGTGATATTCCGGTTCTGCTGTTTTACTTTTTTCCTTAAAATGATCAGGATTGCAGACAGTGAATTCTGTAAATCTGTCCTTTGCAGGCAAAAGTTTACTTTGTGGGTGAGGGGAAAAGTAGGAGTTTTATTCCCACCTGCTGCCTTTTCCAGATTAGCAACATTTGGGGCAGAATACGCATTTTTTCAGTCACACAATCTGGTTACAGAAAGGTACAGTGCCCTGTTTAGGACAGCCCTCAAGTCTTTCCTGTTCTGGGACTCCCTTGCAAAACGAAGTAGTACCTGTTTGGGATAGAATCAGCTCTATGTGCCATAACACATTTTTAAAACAATTTTAATACATATCTTTTATGGAAAAAAAAAATAAAGTACGATTGCAGTGAACAGTGAACTGGCAGACAACCTTTGATATCACGTGGTTAACTTCACCTTATTTGTATGTTTGATCTCATACTGATTAGAAGTGCTTTTTTTTAAAGGGGGAATTATTTTGACTGACTCTGCTTGAAGAAATGTGCTTTGGAGCCTATGGTAAAGATGAAGTGAACTAACTTGATACATCCCCTAAATGTCACCCTGAGATCTTTAACAGAGCTTTAACACCCTGAGAGCTTTAACAGAGCTGAGAAATAAGTCAAGGAGAAAATAGTGTGAGATTAACATACAGGTTATTTTACACCCTAATGCTTTGTGGCACTGATGACTACCTTGTGCTGTGGAGCCAAACGCTGCAGGTTTGAGACAGGACAAGCAGTTTTACTGCTCTCCAGATGGATTTTAGCTAGTAGCAGAACTTGTCCTGTGCAGATATCAAGGTATCAATTAGAATGGACTTCTGTATTAGTGTCCTTGTGCTCCTAAGCATCCTTTTCTTTCAAGAAGCTATCTTGTCCATAGTGTATAGCATAGGTGCATGTAATGCTGCATTGGCCTGTTGTGGCTTAGTATTCCATGACTTTTCATCCTTCTGTTTTTCTACTATGTGCATTAATTTCAATACAAAATCCAGTGAGCCCACTAGTTTGCCGTTAGTTTAATACTTGCTTTTTCTGAGGATCATCCCATGTTTATTTCCACATCGCATCTTTCTTGTTTTGAGACTGCTAATGGAGTCTAACATTTCTATAATGGATCCTTGTGTTTGAAGAACTTATTAAGACATAATTATGCATAAACCAGCTCAAGTAAATATAGATAACTAGTTTTAAATTTGCAAGCTTATTAGTTGGGAGTTGAGAAAGATTAGCAGCCTATGTAGCTTTTGTGGGGGGTTGTGGGAAGGTTCAACATCTGGTAGTGGACCACAGCTGCACTCAGCTGTGGTGTTATTTTTTTAGTTGGCTAGCTTGGATCTCCCCACTCGTCCTGCTGCCATACCTTCTGACTATAATTGATTTGTACTGCTGGTATGTAGCTGTGGTATCCTTTTCTGGGTTTGCTTGTGTAGGTTTTAGAGAACTCAGTGCTCTTCCTAAATTAAAGGTGCTTTCTGAGCTACTGCAATCTAAAAAGCTATCTGTAAAGTGGTCCTTCCGTTAAAGACTCAATTTGTAGAACCACCCTCATCCTCCTTGATAATTTTCTTCTCTTCCACTAAGCTGTCAGGCCCCAACAAAATCAAACCAAAAACCATTTCAGAGTTGTGGAAATTAATACTGTAACTTCACTGTTTCCTGTCTTTCCATTATGTGCTGTAATAATACATGTAGCATGACTTTAGACGTTTGTTTCTGGCAGGACAAGTGTTGCAGCAAGAGGAAATAATGACTTGGAAGATCTAATTATGTACAGTGTTTAAAAAAAAAAAAAGTCTATTTTTTCTCAGGATCCCAATGTCCAGTGGACTGATACAACAGTGCAATTCCTCCTCATTGTACGTTTCAGTAAAGTTCAGCTCAAGTTTTTTTTTGAAACTCTGGAAGTACTCTGGCTGTGGCAGAAGCTGTTAGCATGAGTTTGAGACACAGTAAAACTATTCACAGTTTGGAATGTAGTAGACATGCTAGTATTAAGGAAGGAATAAAACACAGAAATTCAGATTATCTTCTGTGGGCTGAATGAATGTCAGATATTATGAGTCCATGTTGTATGACGAAGAAACTTTAATCGGATAATAAATTATCTATTGAATTCTTGGATACTTTAAGTATTGCCTGATTTTATTTTATTTTTTTTATTATTTTGCTTATTACAGCAGTAACATCCTACTTTGCAAAGTGTGTGATCCCAAATAGAAGATACCATGAATAAAATCTTATCATTGTTTTCTACCACTTCAGCCCTCTCAGTACTGGGTATTAAATGCAGTCAGGTCAGACCCATAAAGAAATAGTCTGTAACAGTCATGTTGTATTTTTGCATTGTGAATTTGAAAAGTGATTTTGACGGTTAAATTGAAATGGTTCATTACAAATGCTAAGTTTTACTTTGACATCTAAATGAAGATGCTATTTTAGCTCCTTGAAGAATAGTAGACACTTTTTGTACTTACCGTAAGTTTTAAAAACACTTGTTTGGAGTGTACCAGTTCTGAGGGTTACAGCAAATGTAAATTTCTCAGCTGATATGTGCAATTCAGTTGTGAACTGTGATTAAGCTGAGTATTTCCAAAGGTGGAGATATTATGAAACCTGGGTACTAGATGCAGTATTTGACCATTCTTATTGTAAAGAATTTTTTTTCCTTACTTATAACTGGTTTTATTCATGGTGCAACTTGTGCTTTTGTTGCCTCTTTTCATTTGTCTCGCTCTATCTTCTCTTAACCATGCATTAGGTAGTAGAAGGCATTGGTTCGATACGCCTCTGTCATCCTTACCCTTCTTTTTGCTGAGGTTGAACAAACCCAGCTCATGCAGCTTCCCCTCTCAAGTGCTCCTGAGCCAGCCTCTGAACGGCATCCCTGACCTCCCCTGTGCCCAGCCCATTGGTACCTTCATTTGCTCACTGGGGGTGTCCAATCCGATCACTCAGGCCCTTAATGAAGATATAAACCACTGTCAGTCCCAGTATCAGCTCCACTGGTACCTGGCTGCCAGCTGCATTTTGATCGCCCCTGCCCACCTCCACCGCTTTTTTGGAAGACTTGATCTAGGAATGTTCTTCTAGTTTTCAGCCTAAACTTATTAATAACAACATTATGCATTTTTGTGTCAACATTAGGATATAGGTTTAACTAGCTGATCAACTTCACTCATGTTTAATCTGTTGTAGCTAAAGAGAGACAGTGCTATCCAGTACATTTCTTCTTCTGCTAGAACAAAAGAGCAAAACTGGGTTTGAGCCAAATTAGAAAACAGGCTTTGGGGCTCCCTATACAGTCTTCTCTGAATCTGTGTGAATGATTCTTGCCATGATATGGCTGATCAGAACTTTAGACAGTAATTCAGGTGACCTTGCACCACCACCTAGTACAAAATGTTGTTTGTACTTTCTCATCTCAATTGCAGTTACCTCTCTTGCATGCAGAGGCCATGCTTGCTTTGTTCTTCATGTGGCTCCTGGTCACACCTGATTAATATGACCAGATTTTCTCCTCTTTGTTTTTTTTTCTTTGTCAAATAGTCTCCAATGACAGGATGTCCTGGTTTCACCTGGGATAGAGTTAACTGTCTTCCTAGCAGCTGGTACAGTGCTATGTTTTGAGTTCAGTATGGGAAGAATGTTGATAACACTGATGGTTTCAGTTGTTGCTAAGTAGTGTTTAGACTAAAGTCAAGGATTTTTCAGCTTCTCATGCCCAGCCAGCGGGAAAGCTGGAGGGGCACAAGAAGTTGGCACAGGACACAGCCAGGGCAGCTGACCCAAACTGGCCAACGGGGTATTCC
>JANHGO010002138.1:0-31219 GCA_024606505.1 Aquila spilogaster
CATGGATGTCAGGACGTGGAGGGGATGTGCTGCTTCAATCTCAGCGACCACAGCGAGTCCATTCACAAGAAGCTGGAATGGATGAAGGATCACACTCAGCAAATCAAGATCAGTGCTGACCCTCTCGGTGATTGGTTGCGGAACCTGTTCGGTGGGATCGGGCCATGGTTTGTGCAGATACTTAAAGGTTTAGGTTTGATTCTCTTAATATTTGTGTATACTGTTATGTGTGCCCTGCTTCATAGGATGCTTACAGCAATGCTTGCAGAGAACGGTAGAAAATATATTTAATCAGCATGTGGAATATCATAAGCTACGTAATAGATTGTGATTGGTTAACAGTAGTTATATGTTTAGGTGGTAAGTAATAGGCTTTAGGTAATACTTTGATGATAGTTTAGGGGATAGAGTGGGTTTAGGGGTGGTATACTTGCGGTTGCATTGTACGGGGCAAAGCTTTATCGATCAAGGGGAGGGGGAAAATGTTGTATTAGGCGTGCATCAGGGGCATCGGGATGTGACGTGACAGGACCCTCCCCTGTAGTGTGATGCAGGCTGATGCTGGTGTAGGGGGTGTAGACGAAGTGGGTAGATTATATAAGCAGACGACACATTCCAATAAACACCATTTGTAGCCTCATCCATGTTGGTACTAGTGCTGCTATGGTCCTAGAGTGGTGGTGTTTGCTAGCCCCCAGGCTACTGCGTTCTGGCGTGGGGCACATGGTGTAGCTGAGTGCAGTAACACCTACATAGTTCCCAATTCAGGTCCCCTCAAGACCAGCTCTCACATATGGCGGAATCCATCATCTCACACGAGCTCTGTTATTGTTATCAGGATATTATTATCTTTCTAGGTCAAAGGCACATAACAGGCTCACTGACAGCAGGTGATGATTGCACATTGGCTGCCAGGCCCCCAGGTGGGATGTGCAGTGCCAGCAGTTCTGGGAACATGCCGGGGGTTGAAACCAATTGAAAACCTATCCCCTTGGCATGAACCACTTACAGCCTGCCCTGCTCCATTATAAAACATGGGGAAAGGGCTGCAGAGGGTCACCTTCATATATGGTAAAGCAGTGGGCAACTAAAATAGAGACATAGCTTTTCTCCTTTTTGTTCCAAGTTGTGAATGCTTTGGGCATTTTGGCCTTTGATTTTTTTAGACTGTCATTTCCATTACGTGCTTAGGCAATGCATTTTACTCCAGCCCTGTACTTCTCAAGGAGAAAATCGTAAGTCCAAAGAAAGTATTTTAAAAGGATCTTACTGCTTTATGCATCTATCCTATTTAGGGCAGAGGTTATTAGAACGTAATTGATTTAAATGGTGAAATAGTCAAATAAATTTGATCACGTTCCTGCAACGCAAACATTGTTTCTACAGGAGATGGGAACAACAATGTCTCAAATATTAACCTCTAACTCCTGAAGACAGTGCAACTCTTAGCACAACCATAAATTCAGATAGGCAGTAAATGTTTCTTCCCTGATTAGGAGACAATACTGTGCTTACTTCCATTCCTCAGCTACACAAACTGTGTGCACACAGAAGTCCTGAACTGTTAGCCCTCATCCACAGATGTCCCAGGGAAGAGAGCTGTATTTGGGCTGAAGTCTGCTTTGCAGTGATACCACTGTTTTATGCAAAAGGAAAAAAAACACCCCACATGGTGACAGAGTTCTGCCTGTCATCTGTCCTGGTTCACCTAGTTTGTTCAGCCAGCTCCAGCCAGAAAACATAGATGAGTAAGTTAATGCAGCGAAGCCCAGGGAAGTCGTGATGCATCAACACTCCACTCAGCCATGCATCATTCACACATTTTAGAGGTGAATGGAGTGGAATGAACTTGTACTCTCCTTCTGCCACCTGATAAAGCAGAACAAACACTTAACACATATTAATGGAAAGAAAATATAAACTGCTTTTGAAATCAACCCTACGAGATCCAACTGCTAAGCCAAACACACCTATCACATGCACTCATCTGAGTAAAAATGTGACTCATTTTTCCCACTGCTTATGCAGATACCTCCTGCTTCCTCAAGCCCTGTCATCCTGCTGACAGGACCCAGGTACCAGCAATCCACCCAGCAAGGCACCAGTGATACCTGTCCACCAGGGAAAGAGTCTGCTACCCGTAACCTCTTTAAAGCTCTCTACCCTTTAACTCCATACAGGTCTTGCAAATTTTGGTAGATGCTAGTTTGGCATACCCTCCACTGGCTGAATGAAACTTCTCTGGATTATTCCATTTGAACTCCCTTCTCCAGTGCAGTTGCTCTACTGGAGGGATCACTGCCACTGCAGAGAGCTGGAAGAAACTTCCCATCAGTGTCTTTGTGCTCATATCACATCTCAACGGTGCATGTGGCAGTAGAAAGTGATGGGTTGCTCAGGAGTACACCAGCATTTGTTCCATGCCTTGCAAACCACCTCCTGGAGTGCTGGTATAAATCAAGAGTGCTTTCACAGAGATCAGTGATTTTTTGCAGTGCTGAATCTGAAGTAAAAGAGCTAAGAGGCGAGCCTCTTTCATGCAGCATTTCATCAGCTGGTTTGCTCATCTCATAATGTACCATATTATTCTGCTAGAAATATTTTAAAAATTAAGCTGGTGTGAAAGCAAGATTGGGCTCTGATGGATCACAGCTGTGCAGAAACCTCCAGTGTGGACTTGGCACCTACAACAGAAGGTGAATGGAGCTTCAATACCTATGGGCTTTTCTGACCTCTCTGGACTTCAAGTGCCCTCATAAAACAGAAATGTCACAATCCATTTATGTTTTCAAAATGCTGTAGGGAAAATACTCTTGGTTGGTCTCCTGATTTACTTAGTTCAGTATACTCCTTTCAGAGAAAAGTGATCATCTTTCATAGATGGAGCTGTGAGAATTAGTAGCCTTGCTTTCAAATCTGTGAAGAACTTTGTATACGACATGCATAAGGTGAGGTACCATCATTTTAATATAGCACTAAGAGCATTTGGTGCTTATGTCTCAAATGATTAATTGTTTAAACAACAGCCCCAGAGAGGTCCAAATCTGTGAAAGAAGCTGGGGGTGGGGATCAGGAACTTCCATACTTCTGTGCGCCACTGCATGCATAGCAAAAGTACACTCAAGTCCCATCCATGCTCCTATAAGACTGCTAAGAAGGGGGACAATGAGTGGGAGAGAAGATGAGGCACCAATTATTCCAGCAGAGCTAACCCTGCAGGTGGTTGGGGGGACAAGATGGACACACAGGCAGTGTGGCAGACAGCTGGGATCAAGCTACGCACCCTCTGTAGTCTCCAGCCAGCGCGAGAGGTAACATGCACACATTTGAAATGCAATGTCGCATTAAAGCTCCTTCACTAGAAGGTCAAATTAAATTATAGCTCTGGGGAAATCCCTGCTTTATAATTTACGAGGATGCCAAAGGGAACTGAGGAAACAGAGGCAGATAAATAGTAGAGCACTTACACCCAATTATATACTTTAAAACACTTCTTGTCAAGAACATGACTGTAGATCAATCACTTTCTCCTCTTTATTCTCACAAAAAACTTGAGTTGTACTACAATCAAGACAAGAGTTTCTCTAGGATGGATCCATATCTGGAGTCCTTTTCTTCCCAAGTCAAGGTTGCTACTCAGTCTTTCCCCACTCAAAACTTCAGCAACTTTTGCAAGATCTTCCAGCAAAAGGTAGCAACACTATACATGAATTCTCTCCCTCTCCATTCCACATATGTTAGCATTGGCCCAGCTGGAAAGATAAATAAAAGAAAAAAAAAGAATCACTACAAAGACAGTGAAGAGTACCATATATCCTGCTGAAGTCAGGCCAAGAACTGCTGGTCTGACACTACAGGGAGAAAAACAACAACACAAGCACCTCTAAAGCTAAGGCCAGTGCAGTACTACAAAGATGGCATCAGAGACCACAGGAATAGATAATTATTTTTCAAATATGCCATTAAAAACTAATCCCAAGCTTTGGCAGGACATTACATTTCAAAGGCCCCTTCTTCCCCCCTTCTTACAGTTTCTGTAACAGCTGCACTCAAGTCACTCACACTGGCTAAGCATCACGCCTAGAAAGTTAAAATAGCATTGCCCTAGCTTCTGCAGAAATTCTGTGTAAAACCTCAGCCCGAGGCATCACTTCAGGCTTGCTGTTCCTGTTACACATTCTCCACTCTGCACCAAAGCCTAATTCTCACTCCAGCCCAAGGGCAGGTCCCACTTCTCCTTTATGCGAGTGAGGGAACAAGTCAGCTGCACCAGTGAGGCAGCAAAACCCTCCTAACACTTTCCATCACCATCTCCACTTGCTAGCAGTTTCACACTAGCACTGATCGCCTACTATGTCATTTCCCTAAACTAGACTTTCCTCCCCACACACAGTAAAAAATGCTCTAAGGATAGCTCAGTATCATTTCCCTGAAGATCAAAGTATCAGCTTCAACCGTGCTGTATCATCTGATATGTCAGGACTATTAGGACCTAAAAGCTAGGTCCTAAAGAAATGGAGGAGTATGCACCCTTCAGACCACAAAGCACAACAGCAGAGCTGCGTTTAGAGCTCTCTTTCTCTACAGCATCGACCTACAGAGCAGAGGCAATATAATATTGCAACTCTCCAACACCTTGAAGAGGAATTCTTCTTCTCCGTAGCTGACCATTTGGCCATTTGATTCTTGGCACAAAAAAGTACGGTTGCAGTCTTTAACATCTCACCAGAAAATTCAATGTAGCTCACGCTGACAGAGAGCAGCATTATAAGACCAATTTAAAGACCTATCTAGAGAAATTTCTGCCCACACTGTATGTAAAAAGTGCCATTACACAAGGCCAAGTCACTAAGAAATTCTACCCTTTTTCTCTTATTATTGTTCTCTTAAACAATAGTAGTATAGTAGTTAAAGGGACTATGAATTAAGTTGTATGTGTAAAGATCACTGGAAAGCATGGAGGATGTATCAGAGAACATTCTGGACAATGAAACTCATAAATCACATCTCCTACTGTAAGGTAAAAATACATGAAGTATGAGCAGACCATGCAGCCAGCTTTTATTTTCACTCCAGTTGCATTGCTATGGAAAGAGATTTGCTTTAACCAAGCCTGGATCCTTCAAGTTCTCTGTAAGACACTCATGCAATCTTTCTTGCACATTTGTTTCATCAGGACCTCTGCTGCCAATTCTGCAATGAGCATAGATCCCCACATTGCTAAGAGAGCACTCGATGATTGGGTCTTGTCACTTTCGCTCAGCCTATTACCTTATTCTGCCAAGTAGTATGAGTAAAACCAAGAGGAATAGGGAAGCAGTAAAGAACTAGTGAGCAAAAGCATAAGAATTTGTCTCTAAAAAAATGCATATACACTGGAGACAAGCGGTTTGTCACATCCTCTATCAGAATAATTGCTAGGCAAACATCTACACCACCACCCGATGCAGGAGTGGCTTGATAGCAAATAAAGAACCATCTCAAAACTGCAGAGAACAGGAAATGAGGAAGTCTTCAAAAAACTCTCCTTTATGAGGAACAAAAGGAAAAAAAAGTAGCACTTCATTTTCATTAGGGTTCATGCCTATGTACATTCCAGGTATAATCCTCAGCCTGACTTTCCAACCCATATCATGCCCACCCAGAGAGATCTATTGCCTACAGGTGCCACTTCATCCACAGCTGCTCCCCAGTATCCAGGTGCCCTGAAATGTTGCACGTTCACAATGAATTTTGCTGATGCTGCTTTTATTCTTTCGGTTATCTATGACACACTCCGATAGCCGGCACCTTCTACATGTACACTATTTTTAGAAAGCACACTTTATACTTACACTTACATCTGTCATCAGGAGACCTATGGCCAACATCTTATTTATGCTACTGTACTTTGACACATTGTCAGGCCCACATTTCATCTGAAGTTTGATGTTACATTGAAGGTCATGTCTTCGGTAGCATTTTGACAAGCACTCTTCTAAAGCAGGTTCTGAACACTGATCCCACTAAGTGCACTGTCTAGGAAAGGAGCTACCACCACTACCTTGACAAGCAGCAGCATCAGAAGGGCAAGTGAAGAGCTTTCTTTTAAATAGCAAAATGCAGTGGAAAGGGCCAGACTAGCATCTTTATGAAGATCAAGAGCTTAGAGAGTCATTGAGTGTTTGTCAGGCCTGATGGGACTTAAAGTCTTCTTTTGAATTAAAAACATTTTAAAAGCTCCACAGGAAAAAAAATCCATTGGGAAGGTTACACAAGATTTGTTAGTTTTAAGAAGTTAGCATCCTCTCTTCTACAGAAAGTACAGTTGTCCACAGAAGTCCTACAAGAGACATAGCCAGGAAGAGGAGCAACAGCCCCATCCATATTCCTCCCACTGCCCCTTTTCCTGCAGCCAGCCACCACAGTGAAACCACTTTCTTATACCCTACCAAAACCAGTAAATACAGAGCAGAGCAATCTTTGACCATTCCATAGAATATTCCCAGCTGGAAAGAAGCCATGAGGAGCACTGAATCCAACTCCTGCTCCACACAGCACCACCCAAAATCCAAACCTAATGCCTGAAAGCACTGTCCAAATGCCCCTTGAACTCCAGAACTGGGGCCATATCCACTGCCAATCTCTAATAGTTTTATGTCAGAGTTTGGTCCCTATGCCTGTTAAATGCAATGAGCAGCTATGCTGGATCCCTCCAGCACCTGCACACGGCAAACCAAGTCCCTTCTCCACACAAGCCTTCAGCATTCAATCCTAAGGGACAGCCTTTCCCCATTTTCTAGACAACAAAATGTTTAGTCAGTGGCAGATCAGGAAGAAAGGGGAATATTAAAGCTGAGCATAAAAACTTTTTGTTAATGCTTGTTACAACTTGTGCTCCTGCACCCTTTCCTCACCTCCCAGCTCAGAGGGCTGTTAGCTGCACCCTTAGACTAAACAGGTAGGAGGAAATCACATCACTGTTGCACCAGGCAGGATACCATGAATTACTGCCATTTTATGACACCACGTGACATCTTATGAGACAATACAAATGACATCATGCCCCTGAGAGAATCATATTTTCACTGATTTCTTCGCCTGCTTTGAAAGACCAAACTACAGAAATATTTGCTTGGAAGAGGTGTCATGGGAGAGAGAGTCAGAATGTCTGCCTGGATTAAAGCCTGGGTTTCCCTGCAGCAGGAAACCTATTCTGAAGTGGAATTGCATCATACCAGAAAATAAGCACAAGGGAACTCAAAGGGCAGGACATCAATTTACCAACTGGAATCTCATTAAGAATTTCCAAGGTGGGCAGAAGTGATTGTCCTCATTTGCTGTGCTGCATTTCACAGCTATATTGTGTCCCAAAATACTTAGAAAAATGCACCAATGCTATGAGAATCCAAGTGTTCAAAGTTGCTTTGACTGGGGAGTTAAGGCAACCTTGTCCATTATAACAGACTCTTTAAATTACATGGTGCCGTACTGGCTTTTTTTTGTTTGTTTTTCCCTGACCTATGCTTTGTTCAACAAGGAGCTATTGAGGGATACCTTCCTCTTCTCCTCCCACACCCTCTGTTTCCCAGATCTCAGTGACCAAATGGTGCCACTGTTCATTCACAGAACCCTGCACCTGGCCTTGGAAGCCAGATTTCAGGTGCTCATGACTCCCTAGGGGAGATATCTGCCCCAGAGCTGCAGAGGTCCACCAGCATGGTGCATAGCAGAGGATGCAGGGACCCAAGTCACCCCACCAGTCTCTGCAGCTGCTTTCTAGCAGCAGAGGATAACGGCTCAGCCCGCTTCAGAGACAGCGTAGAAAGCGCTCAGGTCCTTCTTCCCTACTGATCCCTTGTTTGCCTCAGTTCTTCTTCAAATCTCAGTTTTGCCCCCATGTACTCTGCACCCCTCCCAGCCCCTCCATTTCCTCCAAGCAAAGTGCTCCAGTGTTGTCATCCTCCCCGTTACGTCCCAGCCTCAGCATTTTTTCCCCCCAGAGTTCTTGCCCCCAGACTATCTCCACCAGTCTTCGTCCCTTTCAAATTTACACTCAGCCCATAAGCTTTGGCTTATAAAAAGAGAAATCAAGGAGCATTGTTTTGTGTTGCCTTTTTTAAGGACCTTTCCTCAGATAATATGGCTGGCAGGGACAGCTGCAGCTGTCCCTCAGCCAGCACTACACGAAATAGCCTACCCTTCACCCTCTAAGTCTCACATGGGGGATATCCAGTAAGCTGCCATCCCTCCAAGTCACCACCAATAATAGGTGCAACATATTCCACATCCTGGGGCACTGCACATGAGGGTCTACCTTCAGCACAAGAGCTGGGGCCATGCCCAGCTGTTCCTGGACCAGAGGGGTTCCTGTTTTCGAAGCATCAGTGAACACTACTGTGGACTGCAGCAGCTGCAGCATTGTCTGTGGGAGCTGAGCTGGGCACTGGTGGGCATAATTAACATCACTCAGAGCACAGCGCTCTGCACAGCACAGCAAACGTGAGGGACATGCTGGGTGAATGCTTGTCATTTGGGAAACCTATCCCTACACAGATTCTAAGAGTTTTCTCTCTTGTCTATACGGTACATCTCACCCAAGAAATGCAAGAAATACTGCCTCTTCAACTCATTGCTTTTAACCATCTCCATTTCTACGAAACACCTGTGAAGGACTCTTTCTGGCCTGGACAAGTCCATGTATCAGCTTTGATTCCATGGATGCAATATGAAAGAAGCAGCTGAAGATTAAAAAGACAACAGAGAACCTCCATTGAGCAACCAGATCTTATATCTTTCCTTCTTGTTGCACTCAGTTTCTTCAAGCTTGTAGGAACAGAAAATCTCACTTCACCTAAGCAGCAGTCCCACCAGCACTTGGCAGAACATATAAGCAAGAACCTCCACAATGAAACTGTTCACATTGGTTTTTTTTTCCTCCTAGCCACTTTTTTCCCAAGATCAAGATCCTTTGGTGACAGGACACAGGGAAATGGCCTCAAGTTGTGCCCAGGGAGGTTTCGGTTGGATATCAGGAAAAAATTCTTTACAGAAAGGGTTGTTAAGCACTGGAACAGGCTCCCCGGGGAGGTGGTTGAGTCACCATCCCTGAACGTGTTTAAAAACCACCTGGATGTGGTGCTCAGGGTCATGATTGAGCAGTGGTTTGTTAGAGTTAGGGTAGTATGGTTAGGTTGAGGTTGGACTTCATGATCCTAAAGGTCTTTTCCAACCTGAGCAATTCTATGATTCTATGATCAACTTCAACTGGAGGTTTGATTACAAAGCTTCTTGCATACTCCCTAGGTAGGAGCAGGCAGTGATGTTAGATCCTCTATCTATATTTTGAAAGGAAAATCTGTAAGAGTACATTGCAACAGTTCACTGCTGCAAGAGTGACATATCTCCATCAATATATTTAATATTCAGCTCCAGCTGAGAGCCAATTGGCACAAAGGCACAGGTAACATAAGAGTCCTGTCCCTCCAGGTGCTTCCCTCCTTACCTGCACTTTGTTATCAGAGTTCTACCAACACTGCACCTGCCATTTCTAAAGAGTGGTAGAGGAAATCTTATAATAAACCCAGCTATTGCATTACAACCCATGTGGCATGCGGCAAAGAACTGCAGAAAGCCCCCAGTGACAGATTGCTGGGTTATAAATAGGTGCAGGGTTGACATAGCTGGAGTGACTCGTAGCTGCAAAGCAGCCCTCCAAATTAGTGACATTTATGATGTTTCTCACTGCAGCTGGCTTGCTGGCTGCCCAATAACTGAAACTGCACAGCTTCCCTCCAAGCACCAGTACCAGACACCACCAACCAAGGAAGCCTAGTGGAACATGCGCAAGCAGAACTGAAGGCAGACAGGTGAGGAAAATGAGTTTATAGAGTATTTGAGTTTATAAATCCCCTAAAATAGAGGGGTTCTTCTGCCTGATTAGCTATTCCTAGCAGCCTGGGGGGCTTGGAGGCATGTAGTACAGCACACTGATGGATCTTCTTCCGGCACTCTCAGCTCAACAAGCACGCACCAAATGAACTAGTTAACACTCAGTTAAATAGAATTAAAAAACAAACAACTTTAAAAGAACAACTTAAAGCAGCTTGTATTTGCTATGAAACAACAGCAAGCCAGCAGATGGCTGACAGATTAGCTGAAGAAAGGCAATCTGCACTTTTTCAAGCCTTACATAATACAACTTCATAATCTGGCTGAGGTTTTTTAAATACCTTCCCAGCTCCAAGAGATAGTAATAGCGCTTTCCCTTTCCAGGATGCATCCCTTCAGGTGTCTCCAAAGCCAGTTCTCTGGCTGGGGCTGAGCACAAGGAGGTCTTGGCAGGGAACACATCAGGAGCAAAGACCTGAAGATGCCTATCTGCCTATCTTTGGCCAAAGCAAGCAGAGTTGAATGCAAAGGGACAAATATGACTAAACCCTCTTAAAAATCGTACCAGAAATCAACAGCTAAGCTAAGGTCAAAGCAACTTCAAGGTGAGGAGCCACCAGAAGCAAAATTGGTGGGCCTCATCTTTCTGGCAGAGCCACAGTATGAAATTGTTGAGACCCAGCACCTCCCCAGGAGCCACATGCAGGGCTCAGGGCTGAACCTGCACAGGCTCTTTTGCTCCCTGCAGCTGCAGGGACTGTCCTGCCAAAGCTGAGTCACCATTACAGTTTTGAATAATGTTACAGAAAATGTAAATGTGTTATTATTGGGTCTGGAAGCACTTAAAAAAAACATACGTAGAAGAATGATGTTCTGCAGTGTTCACCAAAACAGAAGGAAACCACATCCAGTTACTAGTAGCAATAGGAGTTCATACTGATATGGTAATGGAAAGTCTCAGATGGGATTCAGTCACATTACAGAGTCCAAACTTTATCTTTCTGCCTAAATCCATTTCTTTATATTCTTGCCCCTTAAAATTGATTGCTAAAATAATATGCCAAATATATTCTGTTTTTAAAGAAAGCCTTTCTTAGAGATTTAATTTTCACATAAGGTCATAGAATGGTTTGGATTTGAAGGGACCTCGGATCACCTATAGCCCAAACCCCCTGCTGTGGGCAGGAACAACTCCCACTAGAGCAACATGTACTCCATGGGGACTGCAGGCATCTCCTATACCACAACAGATGCAGACACCGGAAAATGAAAGCGAGAGTACTCAGTACCTTTGGGATTATGTGCCTTACTAAACAAGGTAATGACATACTGCAAGAGCCTTTAAGTCCCCTGCAAATTTGCATCATTTTAAGTGACTGTAGATCGCATCATACACATGTGGCCTGACATCCCCCCACCTTTCTTTTTTCCATTTAATTACCCAAATTCTTTGCTTCATGCCCCTTCTATAGTGGGATGTGCCCTACTAGAGAGTGTGGAGTGTGCCTTAAAAATAAGAAATCATTAGTTTCCCAAGTAGTCAAATACTAAAGAGGCTGCAAACCAGGTCAGTCTAGCTTCTGTAGACTAGCAGAGAAGTTGTGCTGTTTTTCCTTAATGTAACATTTTCTCTTTTTCTTGCTTTTAACATCACTTTTAAATGTCAAAATCACTTCTCTATACCCTCCTTGCCCACGGGCTCAAATACCCAACACTCTCCTTTTCACTTACTGCTTGTATGCCCCTAAAAACATTTTTCCTATCCACGGATCGATTGCTTTCAGCTTCCTACTCAGCTGTTGGCCAACTGGCCCAGGAGTTGGGCACACCATACATCACATTACATCAGCAAGTTTCTGAAGCCAATGCACAAACAGTCTTCAGAAGACCTTAAACACCCATTGGAGAGCTGACAAGCTTGCAGTATTAACTGCAGGCCTAAAAATACCTCCCCAAGAATTCAGAATACATGGCATAGCCGTTAGGACTTTTGCCTTCCAACGAAGCTGGAGGACAGTTTTAGCTTTAAAAAAAGATCTTTAAAAAAGGTCTGATCTCACAAAAGTTTTCAAAGAAATCTTCTGGCAGTTTTGGCTGCTACTGAAGGGCTTTAGATTAAGTGTCATTCAGAAGACAAGAATAGAAATACAGAAAACAAAGCCCAACCCTTTTCACAGAAGTAACATCTGCAGCACCTAGTGATAAGAGTTGTTCCTCAGCAGTCAACTCCTCACTAAAATCCTACAAGTGTGACAAAACTGCCAGAGATCCGAGATTGGGAAGCGTGGAAGTATCACACAAAGTAATTTCTGGAAATGCTAGGACTGAGCAGAGGAAGCTTTGCATCCTGACCTCCCCACTGCCTGCTAGCACCGAGCAGCCTGCTGTTACTGGTCTTTTCTCCTTGTAGCTTGCTACAGAGCAGCTCTTGGTAACACAAGGAGCTGAAGATACCTATACAGGTATCTATACAGGTATACATTGGGTTAGAAAGGTACCTTTTTTCTAGTTCTGCCACTCATCTGCCTGAAGTTGGTCATCCTGTGACTCTGTTTCTCTGTTGGTGTCATTTCTATTCTCTTCTGCAAACGTGAAGTACTGAGAAAAGAATGCAATGAGAGCAAGTGGGCTGCTAACAGAAACTAATACCAGGAAGGAAGATGTAGTAAATATTCATCTCATTACTATGTTTCATTGTTTTTAAAGCAATCTCACATATCTAGAAAGCCACACAAAAAGGCTGAAGGAAAATTGTTGTCTTAATCAGCTGCTAAAATATTTAGCTGGCAAAAGCAGTTCTTTTCAGCAGTGGCTCTTTCTGGCATATCAGTGAAGCCTTCAGCAGACAGGCCCCAATGAACAGCCTGCATCAAATAGACAAATTTATAATCATTTGAGTCTCAGGCAATGAAGGTTAGAAATTTTCTGTCAGCTCTTGCAACCAAACGTCACAATGCTCAGTATGGGGAGAACAGCTAAAAATAAAGAAATATCAAAGCTGAGAAGACTGCTTTATGCTCTTTGGACATTGTTTTGATGCATCTCAGTGCTCTGGAAGTAAGGTTTATAAATTATAGATGTTATTGGGAACTACATGTAAATACCGCAAGACAGAAGCGGGTTATTAGAGAGAACACAGTGAATAAAGAAAGATGGAAAATTATTTCAGACAGCCCAGGGAAAACAGCAAAGGCTGCTCTTGGCTACTACTGTTCATACAGAGAAGCTTTAATTGGAAGAAGTAGTTTGTACAGAACTACGTTGTCACACCCCAACAACAAACACAAACACATGAGTCAGTACTATGAAAAATACAGGGCAGATTAATGAATTATCATCTCCTATGCAGCTCTAAAGCATGCTAGCAAACAAGGCAATGAGCTTCCCAAGCATCTGTCTCTAACACAGCTTTCTCATTAGGCATTATGGACAGAATTCCAGCACGAGGAACTTATTTTGGAGGTGTCAGCCTGCCAGAAGTTGGCCATAATTTTAAATCATCAACAGCAACTTGAACCATTTCCTGACTCAAAAACACTGTATCTTGACTTGATCTGGCAGATAGCAAGCAAACCCAAAACGAGAACAGAAACCAAATGGTTACTTCAATGCATGACAACATGCTTTGGCTGTTCATTTTGAACATCACAAACGCAGAGTCCAAATCACTAATCTAACTCTACTTCCTGCCATTTCATACAGTTAAGAACGTTTGACAGTAAGAAAGAAAAATCATAAAAACGAGTTATTTTTAATAGCACTTTATTAGATAACCTAGAAATGAAGATGCCACATTCCAAGAAAGCCTTCAATGATTATAAAAGCATTTGGCTTGAAGAGGAAAAGTAAGCAGATGCATGCTTGAAACAAAACACCTCAAGCTAAAATACTTCACCAAGAGTGAACTTGATAATCAGTAATATAAACATCATAAAATAAGAGAAGATCGAAAAAACCCTGAATTTAGCACAATAAAGAGAATCGGATATTTCTGAGCATATGAAGAAAAGCAAGTGGAACAAAACCAGAGTTAGCGATACTATTGAAGGAATTGCAGGAGTATTCAATAGGTATTTCAGCACTACGGAAATAGGTAAAAACATGCACACGTTGTGTATGGAGATGAAATACCCTGTGTTATAAAATAACAGGAGAGCGTTTAATGGAAGCTAACGCAGAGTCAAGTTGCCTCAAAGCACAAACAAGAACTCTGGATCAAGGGTTACAAACGAGACAGGGATTTGAAGACCAGCAAATAATAAGGACAGCCTTTAATGCTTGATGGTCTGAACTGTTGGTTAGCCAAGAACAAGAAAGTAGCTTCTGCTCCAGGAGAACCAATCATTTGGTTCTGTACTCCTGAGTGAGGAATTCATTCAGGCCACGCTCCCCTGGGAACCAGCAATCTTTAGAAAACACTTATGTTTATGGCAATCATTAAGTCACTGTGCAATACTGTGGCCAGTAAATTTAAAGTATGCAAACAGGAGAATATCAAGAAGCCAAACAACTGCTCATTTTGCTTTGTTGCAGTACTGCTGTGCTCCATTCTGATATCCACATGTCTAGGAAAGCAGCTGAAAAATTATAAAAGGATCAGTGAATAATGAACAGAGTGGAAATGAAGGATGTACACAATTCAGTCTATTTAATTTATGGAAAAGAACATTACAAATGTTTTCATCACAGTTTAATCATCAGCTTTCACAACTGCCATAACTAATCACTCTTAAATTCAGCAACTAAAAGTGTATCAGGAACCAGCTGATGCAAGAGGAAGCTAGGAAAACTCACTCCAGAAAGAAAAGACAAAGCAAGAGGAGAATGGCTAATCATTGAGATTACACATCCCTGGAAATCTTAGAGCAAAAATGAAAAGCATCATCTGAAAGCTACGCTCCACATCAACAGTGAAGTGGACTTGGCTTTATCACTCCTCCTAGGGAACTGTCATGACATTTACAACACAAGAGCTCATCACGTATGAATTCTCTAAAACTCCTCTCAAAACTGCAATTTAAAATTGGAACATAATATAAACTCTCAAGGAAACGCACTTTTAATCCATTCTGAGGTTTCTGTACTATGCCATGTCTTCACAACATCTCCTTATGGATACATCTTTGTGTGCCTGTTCTGCTGATTGCTTAGAAGGGTTTCTTGAACCAAATCCTGAATTCTAAAGTTGATTTCTGCTGGTTCCAACTCCACCTTAGCAACAACATCTGAAAAGGCCAGGGCAAAAGAAAATGATGAACTGACACAGACCTCAGACATGGACTTCTAATCAGTCTTTTGTATGTCTTGAGAATACACAGAACAAGCTGTCAGAAGCACAGCAGGCTTCCTTTTCTGAAGACAGCTGCATGTCTACAGCTCCTCTCAAGTGAGATCGTGGTCTACAGCTGGTCATAAGATTAGGCCATGAACTGTGCCGGTCACAGCACTCTGAGCTGTCACCTCTTCCTTTACAGAGCAGTGGACCACATAACACCACGCTATTAAGTTGTTCAGAGTTTGTCCCCAAGTGTTTATAAAACGCTTTGCATAGCTCATGAGTTATCAAGAAGTTACTGAAAACTCTTACCTCTGACCGCCTCATTGACTCAGTCATTCAAAGTTAAGCACGCAGTGTTCAAATGGAAATAACTTGGAAACAATGTCCTCTTTGAAACATGAAAAACATAGCAGGTCGTGATAAATACCACAGCAAGATAAGTTTTTATTGAAAAAGCTGTCTTATTCAAACACCAGACTAGCAAAAAAAAGTCCAAGGTAAGTTCTGGCAGAGAGATGGGAAGGAAGACCACTTAGCTTGTCAGAAACATGCATGAGATAGAGAAAAAGACATTTGCAACAGACTATAATATTACAGTATGACTTCTAGAGGGAAACTCGTGGGGCCAAATGTACTTATTGTTGTCTCTTATCTATTATACGCCCAAACGTGATGATGAAAAGAGTCATTCTGGAGCCTGAGGAAACGCTACAGATGTTTATCAAATCTTATGAATAACCATTCTTGTTAACTGCAGTTGTTCTAGAGAAGGGGTAAATAAAGTACCGTGCATGAAGGAAAGGGCTCATCAGCAGTCCTCTGCAATTGGAGGAGCTCTGAGAGAGGGACACTGGAAAGAGAATACACTTTTTAATTCCAGCTGCACGTTGCCCGGATTCAGTTAAGACAGGAGCCAGAAAACACACAGAAGAAAACAATTGGGTGAGTAGCAAGTATAGCCTGGGCAATGTCAGGGAAGACAAAGTTTCAGTTCAACTGTCATGGATTAGAGGATTTCTCCTCTGCCCATGGTAGCCCTGTGCCCCAGCTGGCACTGCTTTGGTTTTCTCAGAATTCCTCTGCTATGAAAATAAAACAGCAACCTCCATATTTTATATCTGTTGTACATCTTCTGATAGTTCGAAGGAATTAAATGCCATTTCAGCAAGTGGCAAACAACAATCAGCAGAAAAAAAAGTAAAAAAAAAAAGCTTGTGTCTCTATGTAAAGCTTCATTAAATTTAATTCATTAAATTTAATAAAATTCATTAACTTTAAATCTGAAATCAGTGTAAAGCCTCGCATTGATGTCAGTGAGCTTCCAGATTTGTACCACTGCAAATATAAATTCAAGCTTTCCAGTTGCAGAATTCACGTAATAAATCACATTTTTGATGTGCTTAACAGTACAATCAGACTTTCTTTTGATCTTCCATAGCTATCTCCTTCTACAGGCTTAAACTGTATTACAAAGGGCAGCAAGCATCACCAGCTTCAATTTACAAGCCAGAAAAGAGAGGCAGGAGGAGGCAGAATGATTAGCTAAGCTGCATAATACGTCAGCACAGAGATGAGAGCATAGCACGCACTTCCTGATACTCAACGAGGGTCTTATTAGATAAGTCACGCTGATGGAGGATCTAGATTATTACACATATCAAAACAATCCTCTCTGTCTTCCCAGACAAAGCTTTCAGAAAGAATGAGCTCCAAAAGCTTCAAAAAGAAACTGCAGTTGATATGGGGGTTTTAAAAAATAAAAATGACCAACCAAGGAAATAAATAAAAGTGAAATGGTGCAGAATCCCTTCAATGGCCCTGTGTGGCCTCTGCATCATCTGAGTCCAGGCTCAGGTCCACAGCAAAGTCTCATACACAAACCCACCTTTAATTGAGAAAAGATCTATGGGAGATACAATCCGGAGATTCTCAGTTTCTTTCTCCTCCTCAAACTGGGCTCCCCAACCAGACAATACCTTCCTTTACAATCCCATGTCTCTTTCTTGCTGTTTGGACCATGTCCACCATGCCTCATGGCATAATATCCCAGGAGGCAGAAGCCCAGTTGCAGCCAGTTGGCATTGCAGGGTAACCACCTCAGTTTCCAGAGGCAAACTAGAAGTCAGAGCAGACAGAGGCTCTGTGCACAGCCTTCCCCATTCCCCACAGCGGGGTCAGCCATCCCATGTTCAGCTCCTCTAGCAGTTAGAGGTGCCTTTTTGGGCTTACCTGCCTATTGGCCTGCCTCTTGATACCAAAAACCCTGCCTTTGGGCTAGTCAACTATGGTCTCTGATGCACCCCATCTCATGTGGTGCCCTGCATATCCTCACAACAGGGAGAAAAATAAAGAATAAGTCCATAAGAAAAAAAAAACTAGTCTCACAGCTGAGATTCTTCATATTTCTGTGTTGAGACATGATGCCATGTGCTGACCTCTCGGTACATGGGTAGAGAAAGGAGGAAAGTCATCAGTTCACATTATGTCAACCAATCACATAATTAGTCAAAAAAAAAGAATCAGGTCAGTCCAAAAAGAGAACCTAATATTTAACACATCATTTCCCCCGCTCAAAACCTCCAGCAGAGTTAGTCCTTTGCAAGTAGCTTGATCTCCCTAAATGTCAGTGGACAGTGTGAAGATGCAATATCAGATTGGCTGCCAGAAATCCTCATTGTTTATGCAGAGAAAAGCCTGATTAATTAATCAGCCTTTTTTTTTTTTAAGCACAGAAGTGGAAGGAAAAGCAGAGATACAGAGCCACTCCAAAAGACTCAGTAATGAAATGCTATTTTTACTAAAAAAGATTGGCTCACAGCACGGCACTCCGAGTCAGAAGGACTTAAGAAGTGTTTTCTATTTCTGTTAGCAGAGCAGTCAGTTCGGGAAGCTGGAGCTCACTGCTTTTTGTGTATCAGCAACAAGCCTATTTATGTAAGCTGCCAAGTGCTAATATACACAAAATCACAGAGTGCACGGTTTGTAAACAGGCAGACAATGCCAGAGAGCCGGTAATACAAACACGCACATTTCATCTCTGCAAGAGGAATGGGGAATACAGCGCGCTGAGCTACCTGAACTTTGCATGCACCAGGCAGACCCAAAGCTGCCAGATCAATGTTCTGTGGGATGCGCTTGTGCACATCAGTGTGACATCACATGGCACGCTGGATTAGCCTCAAGTGCTCGCTCTTACCTGCTTCTGCCATGTCATGCTACAGCTTGTGTCCTTCCAACCTCTTGTCCAGCCCTAACATCCCACCTGCATCCACGTGAGACTGCCCTCATCTTGTGGCCATCGCTATGTCCTTTTTAACATCTCCTTTGTCACAGAGGTACACAACAAAGCAAGGGTAAGGTTCTGCCCATGAGCGTAGGATGATTCTACACTACACATCACATATATTTCTACAGACCAATGAACAAATAGCCAAGCATTTTTTTGAGTCACAAGACATACACCACATGACCATGCTACCATGACATCCCCTTGTCTCCAGAGATTCCCTAGGGTGCTTTTATGTTTGATCTTAAAATTCAGCTTTTCTCCTTAGCTGATTCCCATTCATTCAGAGGAACACAAGCAACAGTTTTCCCCTGTCAGAAGAATGACTTGGCATGTGTTTTTTGTTTCTTTTTTCCAAAAATCAGGAATTCTCAGTGGGGAAAACCTCTGACGCTCTACTGACATTGTTTCTTCTTAGACCTTGCTGTCCCCTTGCTGGAAACTTCTCCAGCTGCATCTCCAACACTGTTGGGCAAGCATGGAACACAAAGCTCCTACTGTCCCAGGCAGGACATTCCCATTGCCCTTCTCTTTGCAGATACAGGCATTTGGTTGCCCTTCATTTTAGGTTTCTAAGATGCTCCTCTCACCAGAATAGGTCACAGACAACTTGGAGGCCTGGCTGGCATCTTCATTGGCAGATGCACCTAGGGTAAATCAGGTTGACTGGGTCTTCCCTAGGGAGATCAAAATCTCAAATTGTTTTGGAGTCTGATGAACTACATCAAGTTAACCAACAAAGTCTGGGGAGCAGGGCTGTGTCCCTCTCTTGCTGGGCAGCAGTGAGGGTGGTGATAGGACTTGTTCAATCTAATGGATGAACAGATTTCCATTAAAAAATAAAGCATCTGTATTTATTTGCAGCAGCAGTTTCATAGGGCTGCCTGAAGCAATATTAGGACTACATCTCTGTGGAATTTACTCATCATACATAAAATAGATACACAAAATCTTCTCCTGAGACTCTTTAACAGCACTGGGGGCAGATGAAGCTGAGACTGCACACCTTTATAGTGACGTGGGACAGGAAGCTCTGCCTACCAGAAAGGCTCAAGAACCACTGCCATAACAGACTGTGATTTAATGCTAGGAAAAACTGTATCCCCTTAGTACATGTACTTGGACTAGGTTTTATGTAAGTAACCACAGAAAAACCTCACTCATTCTTAAGTCACTAATCCACACACCTCATCATTCACACGGGATTGGAGGAGAGAAAAAAACCAACACACCACTGCTTTGCAGCCAAAACATAGCATTGATTTCTCACTAGTAAGGTTTCATTAACTTTCTACAATACAACAGTGTTTACTAATATACACAAAGCCATGCACAGACCCCTGTAGATACCTGTAGCCTTTGATCTTCAATAGCTATGTATAACTGGATGCCTATGCACAGGCAGATCTTGGGGCACAGCATCTTCTTGCCATGATACATTTTAGTGGTGACAATGAAATAAAAGCTCCTTAGTTGTCTGAGGGCATCACATCTCCTGTATTGTTGAAGCTCAAATATTTTTACAGATCAACATGTAGTGTTTTAATGTATTTTAAGAGTAAAGTCCTTGCATGCTTATGCATTCACTGCTCTTGGAAAGACAGCTCAGTCATGAACTCCTCTGCTTTTTCATCACTCCCTCCATCCACAAATACTCCAGAAGCACCAAGTAACTCACTCTGTTTTCTCACAGCTGCCTCCTGCCCACTGTGAGAGAATACTTTTCAGAAAGAGGAATCTTTGCAGAGGTGAGGGAGTCTGAATGCACTGAAGCGCAGTACCCCTTGATCAGCAAGAGCCCCACACAACCCCCACACATCAGATCAGCTGAGTCATATGTGGGGGCTCTGTAAGCTTCTACCTTATGACATAATGGATGTGCTTTAATGATCCATTGGCAGCACCCAACAGTGTCTGCATAGGCAGAAAAAAAAAGAAAATTCATTAGTTGCTAAGCCTTTCTCAGGAACCACATTGCCCTCAGACTTAGTGATGTCATCTGCTGGTTGCTGGCTTTTGGGGCTCTTCCTAACAACTGATTCTGGGAAAACTTCTTTTTCCCATTCATAGGCACATCACTCTCAAGGTCACACGGTGATGCCCACTGAATTTGAAGCTACCGCTCCTCAAGCATACCATCATGTTATTTAAAACTCCCAGTGATCACAGATGTCTCATCCCTCCTTAACTGGGCTCTACAAGACTCCAGTTCTCCCTTGCTGTCAGTAGTTCTAAACATTCCCACTGACTACAACAGAAATACCTACCAGCAGGTTTCCAAATGTTATTGCCCCTGAAAAAAAAATGTTGCTATTGGCGGTATCCTGAGGGCAAAAGCTCACTGTTACATCAGCGTGAAGCAGAACAATTATCACGGTATTTAATGCAGATGTTCTTGGGTAAGGTGCAGACATCCTGGACTCAAGCTCATTCACAAGTGCTGAATAACTGCATCAACACATCTCCTCTGGTAGAAATTCTCATTCCCAGTTGCTTACCCTCACTGTTGTCAATAAAACTGCTCCCTCTTGTGCAAGCCCAGCTCTGATCCATGGCCTCCCGACCAACTCCCTCTCTTCACAATCACCCATGGACAGATGTGGAGAACGGACTCAGTTCTTACTATCCAAAAAGCTACTTTTAAAACAATTTAAGTTTGCTTCATTCAAGATATTTACTCTACCTTTCTCACCCAAATGTTATGCCACTCAGCCCTGCCTGGAGGCAATTACTATGGTCTGAGTTTGTTTTAGGATTTATGAAAATGCCTCTATGGATTTTGGCAACAAATTTGTTTGTTATTTTTATATAACACTCAGAGTGCAAATGATCACTGAGGGCGTTACTGCCAAAGAATTTCCTCCAGGTTGGCAACAGTGTTATATTACTTTAGAATAAATAAAAGGAAAGGTAGCTCAGTTTCCCTGCCCACGCAGGCAGACTAGAAACAATGCCTTTAGACGAAAGCTATGCAGACTGATTCTCCGCTCCTGAAATTGCTCACATATTAAAGAATGATTTGTTTTGTTTTAAAACAGAGAACCACAGGCTCCAACCTACGACTGCATTTTCCTGATGCTGAAATCCATTCACAAGCAACTGATGTGTTTCACAGCTGTCTCTCAGCTTTTGGAACCTACTTGTCGGAACTGGGCTTGAATAAGTGACCTGACAGCAATCAGGAAAAACGTATTCACAGAAAGAAATGGTGGGGCATGGTGGGGATGAGATGATGGTTGGACACCATCTTAGTGGTCTTTTCCAACCCTAACGATTCTATGACAATGCAGATGAGTTTATACCATCGTCCTTCTGCTGAGCCATCTCAACTCCAGAAGCCGGAATCAACACTCAAAGCCAAATCAGTTTCTCAGGTAGAAACTTAAAGACCACACTGTCCATTTGGAAGGGAAGAGAGCACAGGAATGTGGATCTTCAGGAATGGAAATTTTCAGGTCATAATCATGGAAGTGAGGAATTAGATTTATTTCTATGCAACTTAAATTAACTTCTAAGTTATTCATTGAAACTTCAAAACTCAGTGTTGCTATATAGTAAAATGTCAATACAATTAAGGTTAAAAAGAAAGTGTATTAATAAAATAACTGCATTAAATAATTACCGTCTTCTTTGGATTAAAAAAAATCCTTTAAAGGATTACAGGATAAGCTTGAAATAAAATTAGTCAATCAGGCAGCAAGTATGTAGTTCAGATGACAGAAAGCAGGCTAGCAAACTGTTTGTGAAAGGTTATTGCTGTGGTATTCAACCTCAGGGTCAGCTAAGGAGAAGATGATGAAGGAGTAAAGCTGAGCAAGAGCAAGATAAACAGTACGAAGTACCAGCAGAAGGAAAAATAATCCTGTTGGTGGACTGAGGTGGGTCAGACCATACGCACGAGCCACAGTCAGCACCATCTGTGGAGACAGGGATGGAACAAGCAAGTGACAAAAAAAACGGTGCTAAACATGACAACTTAAAATCTGGATTTATACGGTAGACACTTAAATATGTACACAAATTTTGGCTTGAACTGCCAAAATTAGTGAGTAATTTTAAAAGCATGGGTACAGAAATACAGACTTATTCTGTAATCATTCCAGCATCGTGGTTTCGATAGCTAGACTGGAATTTGAACTCTTGCTGATTTATTTTCTGGGTTAAAGTGGGGCTGATAAGAAAGCAAAACAGGGCCATCTTTTCTGAGAAATGCTGCATTCTGTCTGGAACAGAGTAATTGAGTATTCAAGAGTTAGAAGACAGGGAACAGGGGGAAAGCTAGGGGAAAAAAGGAAAATGTTTTTCCTTACAAATTATCTCCGTATTTCCTTTCCACATCAGTCCCAAGACATTAAAAAGAAAAGAAAGTAGGATGCTTAAAAGGAAGTTTGCAAACTTCAACACCTGAATGTTAGTAGAGGACTGGGAGCTACAAAAGCATCACCCTTTCTCATTTAACTACACTATGCCACGTTAAAGATTCAGATAAGACCTGATAAACCATATATGTACACCTTTCTTGAGATTACTACTTCAAAGCGCACAGAAAATACCAGGTCACAAAGGCTGCTCATCTTCCACTTAAAAGAAAGATTCAAGCTGCTAATTGTAAGGACAGCTTTGAGAAAATTAGCTTACCAACGCTGTGATCATGAGTCTGTAAAACTGTTGATAGCAACTTTCAAGACCGAGTAATAAATGCCTATAAAACAATCCAAAGGAGACAATCCCAGCTTCATCCATGCAAAACCAAAGCTAGGGGAGCATACTTCTAGCAAACAAGACATTACAATCTGAAATCTACGTTTTAAGAGAAACATTACTGGAAAATTATTTTAGATTATACTTTTTACCTCATCAGTGAAATGAAAAGTTCCTTGGTAGCTACCCTGAAAGCAACACATATGTGCTCTTTAAAGAAGTAAAGCATATGTACCTGAATTACTGAGGTATTTAAATCCCTTTTTGGCACATCATTTTTACTTCTCCACAGGAAGAGTTTAATCACAGTAACAAACCATTTTGTTCTTTTCAACACATTTTCAGCTGATTTTCCTATATTGCACATCACAAGATCCCTTTTGTCATAAAGAAACCATCTTCAACATATTGCTTTCTTCTCATGCTTTCCAAGGCTAAACACGAGAAACACTAGGTCTCCTTTAATTTAACCCTAATCATCCCTGATGAATACCTAAACCCTTTTGCTGCATTTCCAAATGACCCAGCATTATTAAGGACAAAGGCACAGGGGCCATACAACTGAAAGAAAACCAGAATATTTTCCCCAAAGATGGATTAAATGCTCTAAGTTTGAGATACACACGTTACTCTCTTATCACTTGCCTGATACTCAGACACACCTTGATTCTCTACTAGGAGCTTGCAGTAGGTAAAACATGCTTTCATCCAAGCTTGGAATAAAGCACGACACTTGAGGCACAAGGTTTTTGCACAGCCAAGAGCTGGGGGAGCTGAGCTGTACAAGTCAATAGCACACACAGTGAGGCCTCTGGCTTCCAAGCACACAAACTTTCATGCTCTCTACCTCTTGAATTACTCTTTGGCAATTCAGAGCACAACACTGACTTCAGTTGCGTAACACCATTTCACAAACATACATACGTCCTTGCTCTCGTTAATAAACATTCCTATCCTGTTACCATATGCAATGTCAAACACTCTTCAAACACTTTCAGGATAGATCCAGAGAAGTGCATCAGCATTTGCACTTTAGGGCACAGCTCCTCTTCGAGGCCCACAGCCTAACTTCTTCCATCCACCCTTTGTACAAAGGAGCACCAAGCCCTGAAACATAAGCAATTCCCTCCCTACATTTTATAGGTGGGGATGCAAGCTAAGATCATACTTCAGCACATAGATGTTTCTGGTCCTCTTCCTATACCAGCAGACAAGGAAATCTCTCTTAACATGGGTGTTGCATGAGATCCCAGATCAGGGAGAACATCTCCCGACGGAACCCCTCTGGTGGCTCCAGGAAAGAAGCTGAAGGAGCTCATGGCCCTCAGAGCAGGAACATGGCATTGCTATAGCCGCAAAATTGCCCTTGGAAGCCCAGTATGTTCTTGGTGTTGGCTTGGAGCTGATGGGTTCCAGGGGGCCCAGCTGAGTTGTACCCTCAGATGCAGCCCAAAGATATGCCAGGAGTCAATATCAAAGTGTGAGGCAGTATTTTTGAAGATCTCATGAATAAAAGTAGAATTTCATTTCCACACTAAGACCCAACCCAGGGACACACATCCACGCGATCTCTCTTTGCAGACATGTAGCCTTAGTAGAGCAAAGCTATTGTCAATATCTACCCTCCAGGAGCAGTGACAGCAGCCTTGCAAGTGCTGTCAGCCATAAGCATGGACATTTCCCTCTCACTACAGAAGTACAGGCTTCCTTTAACTATCACCCACGCTGCAGATCCAGCTGCCCAAAGACAAGCTTCACCAACAGGGCATACGAGCCTCCTTCTTTCTCCCACCAAAGTCAGGCTGGGCCAGATCATTCTCTGAGCTGGCTCCAACCACTTAGAAATCTGTAAAACAAGTAAGACAGTTACGCAAAGCTCCTCTCTCCACTCAGATATACAGTTTGCAATAGTTGCTATCTGAGAGTATTATCCACCAGGAGATACTGATGGATACCCACTGGAAGAAACACCTTCCTTTCAAAAACTGCCAGCACCAGGCCACATGAAGAATGGCCAACTTGCAAAGCTGAAGAGCTCTGACTAGAGTCAAAGTGCTTCTTTCCAACAGCAAATTTATTTCATTTTAGAGACTTATTCAGAACATCAAGTCCTTTCTTGGAATGAAGAACTGAAAGGTTTCAATGCTGAAAAGGTCAAAGTGAAGTACTCTGTCCTTATCAAAAGGGCTCTTCAGTTATTTTCTGAACAAAACTTTACTACGATTACGTGTTTCAGCAACTCCCTTGCTGCTAATGAAAGGACTATTTTCCTAAAAAAAAGTAGTGATTATTATTTTCCTAAAGAAAGGGGAAAGAAATCAAAACGTCATACCAACATTTTTCATTATCTCCAAACAGAAGGAAATAGAGTCAGTCAGCCTCAGTTGAACACAAAGGGGTGCTCAGCCCTGACACCCACCTGGCATGGAAAATTTTAGTCCAAAATAGCTGAAGTTCAAAGTTATGAGGAACTGAAACCTGAGCTTTCTCATAATGAGTGCATTGATAATGCAGTGAGACTGATGAAGTCAGCAGGATAACGATGAAGTGCCCATGGTCCCTCCTTGAGGTAACAGAACCAAACCCTCATGGCAAAAGGGCCACAGGAAAGCCTAGAGAGTTTCCAGGTGGGCAAAGCCACCAACAGGTTGGAAGTCCAGTACTGAGATGCCTACTGGACCCGACTGTCTGACGAACAGTAACAGATAACTCTGGTCCTCACTGGCAAGCTGAAAGCTCGAGGGGGATCTCAGACCCTTGGATGTGCACCAAACACCTCCAGAGCTCTCTGCATGTATCATATCAGCACTAGGACTCAGGAGACTTCATTATTTTTTCCCCAGCTCTACCATCAGGATAACGAGAGGCAGCCGTGTTTCAGAACACTGATTTTTTTTTCTAGGTGAACACCTGCACACCAACTTATTTCAGGCCTCTGCACTGATCTTCAGCCACCCAGCTCTCTCCACTGCTCAGAGACAGGGACTGGAGCCATGTAGGAACTCCCTATCCAGGTCACTCTGAAACAGGCCAATGATATCAAAGCAGTGTGTGAAGAAAGATTATTGTTTTGCTGTACCCAGCTCACAGCACTCTTCTCTTTCCATGGCTAGCAGCTCATCCCAAGAAGCCCAGCTATCAATTCCTGACTTCCCACCACACAGAGGCCCTACATCACATCCAAGCCCAAGGGAGTTATTTCCTCACATCTGCATCCAGTTTTCTTTATGCATCTCTTCTGCTTCTCAGCATCTCTCCACCCTCCAATCATTAAAAGCCTTTAAGTTTTTCTCTGTAAAGGTGAGAAAGGAAGCAAAGAGGAATATTATCTCTAGCTGAAATTGAAAGGAGAATTTGAACAGGTAGAACACTGCTATTCTGTAGTTGCAGGCCACGTGCCTGCAGTGCTCCTAAAAGCATCTTTCAGCCAAGTACATAGAATAGGAGAGGCTAAAGGAGCTAAATTTCTATAGAGTATCTCTTTGGGATCTCACAGTAATCCAGAACTCCTTTTGCCCAGTTTCCCCATACACGACCTTTGCTCTGACAGATTGCAGTATGTCATGATTCTTCTGCTTCCTCATGTACAATGCACGGTCATCTTAGCAAAAGCAAGGCAAAGGTAGTAGGAGCTTATTTACTTAATTCCCCAGCAGCTTATCAAGTCAAATCCAGCCCAGTCATCCTGGGAATGCAGCTGAGAGGAACATAAGAGCCTGGCTTGCCAGAAGCAGCTCATCCCAAGGTGGTGGGTGAGAAAAGGCCTGGCTCTGCAGAAGCCCATGCTGAGCCAGGCTGGTGCATATCAAGTAGCTGCAGCTGGCTCATCCCCACCCAGCTGCGTGTAATAGAGGATGCTGCTGTCTTCCTCAACATCCAAAGCCAATAGGATGTATGCAATTAAAATGAAGAAAATAGACAAAAATATTCCTAGCCTTCAGCAGGCATTAGCCTGTCCCAGAAACCAATCTGCCTGCACAATACATAGTGATTTAGACTGGATTATCATTTAGCAGTCAAAACATCGGCACCACCACACCTGTACTGGCCCCGTCTCTGCAGTCCCTGTCCTTGAACAGCTTCCCCTCCATCACATAGAACCCACCACCAGCTGACCCAGCCTTGCTCCCACCACAAGGATCTGGGGAGACAGCAGCAGTACTGAGTGCTGCTAAAGAGTCAGGTTTGGTTTTCAGGAGAAGTTTACACGGTCTCCTGAGAGAAAATTTCTGCAAACACAGCTTTAACTGGAGTCACTGAGGACAGAAAGAAAGCAGGTTTTGCTCATTAGCAGTGCTAGCTGTAGCCTCCAGAAACACTTTGTGCAGGTGCCCAAGAAGAAAGCTAAAAAGAGAGAACAACACAGCACAGACTCTTCGCACAGCAAAGCCCTGCCAGCACCTGTCAGGCTCGCACCCCAGTCATCTCCTAAAGCACATAGCCCTGCAAGTCCTGGGCTATCCCTGCTGTCCAAGGCAGCCCAGCCAAACAGAGTCCCTGCCAGGCTGTGCTAGATCTCATCTTGTCCAAATACGTCAAAAACAGGAGTC
This sequence comes from Aquila spilogaster, assembly GCA_024606505.1. Classification (NCBI taxonomy): domain Eukaryota; kingdom Metazoa; phylum Chordata; class Aves; order Accipitriformes; family Accipitridae; genus Aquila; species Aquila spilogaster. The sequence goes on from JANHGO010002138.1 coordinate 27,686, forward strand.
CAGGGCGGGATGCAGGTTTGCTGAGATCAGGGCTATTCTGGTGCAGACGAGCTATGTGCTGCTGATAGGGAGGATTAATGAGCTAGGCTGCTCATCCGTTGCAATTAGAAACAACACTACAACTATTCTGGTGCCATTTCTCTGCTGAGAGCTTGGGCTGCTTATCAGCACCTTCCCCTTATGTACCTCCGTGTAATCACAGCTACATTAAACATAGGATGGCAGACTGGCAGCAATGCTGCTGGCACAGATTGCACTGTGCCTAGAGCTAGGGTGCAAAGGGCCATTTGCAGGTGCTCACACAGCAGTAAAGGGGGTTTAGAGAAAGGCACTAATAAGACTTTTGCATCACTTAATTGGAGCAAAAATTGCTCGGTGCATACAGGAGAGACAGGCATGTTGGAGACTGAGTTTGCCTTGACTCCAAGGAGGAGCTCAGCTAGTGAAATTTCAGCCAACTGCAACATTTTCCAGCAAACAGTGGAAGTCTGAAGGAACAGATTAGTGGCATTAGTAAAGCAAGAGAAGATCTGGGTCCTTGGCATTCTGTTCCTCGTTCTGCTCTGTGACCAAACACATCTCTGACCCACAAAACAAGAGGAACACCACCTCTGTAAAGGTTAGGTACTCACCTTCTGCTTCCACAGGGTAATTTACACACATGGACAAATCTTAAGGTCAGAGAAGAACTCCTGAAGAATCCCAATGCCATGTATTGCAACCATTCCATGCTTTATACAGAGCTGTAATCATTTTATCTGCCTAGACTAGAAAGGCACACCAACAGGCATCAAAAATGTATAGGCACAACTAAGCTCTCATTGCAAGCTTTCTGAGATTTTTAATAGCACTACGCGAGCTTAGCTGAGTCAACTGGCAGCAGCCCATCCACTGCCTGCAAATTCCCATTGCCAACATCAGGGACCTCAGCCCAAGACAGCTGGAGAACAGCACAGATAGAACATTCCTCAGTACCTTCTTAACTCCCACTGAAAGCCAATCACTACAAGACACTATCAGGAGCTGCAAAATATTTGGTCCCAGGTGTCAGAGCATTAGGAGACAGGGCCAAGCAATCTAAGGCACATACACAACACTGCACCTGAGCTGCATGCATTTAAAAGAGCTTTCAGATGGTTGCAACCAGGGTCAAAGCTCTGTATAGCACTGTCAGATAGACTTCTGGAAACAAACACCTCTAGGCAATTCCTCAATCAAGCTGCCAATGCTTCACCATTTGTCATTCCAGCATCCTCTTCCATCACCCCAATGAATTTTACAAGTGATCAGAACACATTCTCAAGGCAGCTTCTATTATAACTCTGCTAGAAGCTCTACACCTAAACATGCCTTGGAGTAGAGCAAGACCTTACAAACCCAGAGGCTCTCTACTCAGAGCCCTTGCATCACACACAACCTCTGTCCATCCTTAGAGCAGCTGACCACTACTCTATGATGTGATCTTCTCCAAATGCTCCACTGCGTGCCAAAAGCGCAACCCGATACCAAAACCTCAAGTGCCAGACAGCTCCTTCACCTCTCCACGACAAATAAATCTTCATGATAAACCCATGCTCTCTTACATCACATCTTTATATAGACAATCAAAGGAGCTAAGGTACAGCAAGAAATGTAAAGTCAAAGCACGTTAGTCAAGTTACATTTAACCTCTGGCTTAGCACTTTTAACTGGTAAATATAGCTTATATTACAGCATTTTACCTTTACTCCCTAATTAGTATTAGTTCCCTTAAGTATTTCTTGCTGTACCAAACTCTCCCTATCACAGATACAGCCACAGTTCTTGCCAGGAACCAACCTTGAGGTCGTCTTCCTTTGTCCTTGAGATGAAGCCAATCCTGAGGCAGGAACTTGCCACAACAATCCGATGTTACTGCCTGGGAATGCAACAAACAGGAGAGCAGCTCCTGATGACAGGCTTAAGCCTGACAAGGTCCAACAAAACTCAACACGAGCTCAGGCTTCCTGAGGCAAGGGCACCATACTTCCATAGACTCCAGCACGCTGTCTCCACAAAGGCACAGGAAGACCAGCCACTGCCTCACCAGCAGGTTTTCTGCATCTCACACTGATTAGGTTCAGCTGTAGCTCATTACGCACCTGCCAGGCCTCCCCACCCTAGAGAACATGAGCTAGAGAGACCAGCACGCTGCTCAGCAGGTGCTTGCAATTTGTAACTGCTCCACCTCACAACATCCCTTGCCCAGTAACAGGGTAGCTCCAAGTAGGCCTTAGTCTCTGGCCTTTCAGGAGGAGATGCTGCCTGGGCAATCCTCAAGTCAAATCAGGAGCCCTTCACGGTGCCTGAAGATATGCAGGGGCTGCGAAGAGGAAGGCAGCTCCTCTGCTCTGCTGAGCATGCTGACCAACATTGCCCCCTCTGGCAGGAGGACCTGGGGGGCCGGCAGCACCAGGGGTCACTCCTGAGACCGCAGCATTGTTTGTGCCATCTCCTTCCGCTGCCAGCAGAACGCCCAGGTGTGCTCTATGCAATGCACGGCTCTCCCATGGGCTCCTGATGTCAGGCTGTGCTCCCGCTGTTGGTGAACACCTCTGTACCAACAGCTGCTAATGAGCCAGCCATCAGCCACGTTGTCTCTGATGGCCTCCTTAACTCTGCCGAGAGGTGTCGTATTTCTGTGCTTCTCCACTGAGCCTCCTTCCCCCAGGAGAAGGCTGTTGGGAGCACGCAGCCCGGAGCCGGCCCCGCTGCGGCCAGCCAGGCCTTGAGGCCTACGTGCTCCCACCTGCTGGGCGCCTTCCTGTACCCCTCACAGCTCCTGCCTGGGCCCCATTAGCTGCTGGCAGTGCTCTTCAACCATCCCACAACCACTGGCTGGCAGGCCTTGTGACCGTACAAGACGCTGCCTCCACGACTGTCCCATCATGAAGCGCTCGTAGGCTGTACCTGCCAAGGGGGTGGGATGGGGACCTCGAACTTGTCTTCTCCTCAAAGGAAATGGAGGGCAGGATCAAGGCACCAGCAAACAGTAACAAAGGGGAAGACTCGTCTTGAACGCAGTCCTCCTTTGTTCCCCTCAGGCTTAGGACTGCCATATCCTGGGTCGTGTTTTCCACTTGCTGAGTGGAACTCCAGCATTATCACGCAGATCCTACTGTAACACCGCTACATTCTCAGCCAACCCCTCTGCTCTTTCCAAAGGGCCTCCCTTCCTCTGACTCACAGAGCTGCAAGCAGCAAAGAGCTTTCCAAAGCTCCTCTCTGCCTGGTAACAACTTGACCCAGGTGCAGCCACCTGCAGTTCATGCACAACAGCTGAAAAAGGCCAAGCCCAATGGCAAAGGAAGGAGATGATCTTCAGGGAGGGATGTCTTTCCCACCGCAGCATGCTCTCCTCAACCCACAGCAGCTGGAGCCCGAGAGGGTTGGTTTGCTGCCTGCCCAATGCTCCCTGCCAAGGGCATCTCAGTGGAGGGACCAACCATAGGAAAGAAAATAATCAGTTCCAGTAGAAAAATAATTTAATAAAGGGATACGTTTCAAGAAAATATC
>JANHGO010002139.1:0-31215 GCA_024606505.1 Aquila spilogaster
CTTCCCATTTTGGGCCAGGGGCCCTACGGGCCTGCTGCCCCCTGTCACATAGATCGATCTAGATAAACCCGTGACAAAGGTCTCACTGAGGCTGTTATCATAGAACAGTTCAAGATAGCACCATGAGGTCTTTGCACGTGCATCTCTCAGGGCTGAGGCACTTAAAGAGCCAGGAACAATTACTGTTTGGAGCCTCTTTTCCTGTAAAATGATTTGAAAATTCAGTATACTGTAAAGAAGATAAAATATAAGGTTATTCTTTACAGCGGGGTCGGTGCACGGTACAGAAATACAAAACAAAGCATTGAGAAACCAAAAGGCCTAAATATAGTTTATAGTTTTTGTTTTGCATTTTATGAAAGCCTTTGTGTGTGGTTTTGACAGGCTGTGACTAGGTCTCAGGGCTGAATATCATCCATCTGCATCGGTTGTAAAATAGGACAACATATTTATGATTGCTTTTCTCTCATTTCACTAGACATGGGGAAAAGAACAACTCCCATTGCATGTTATTTTTAGTCACAACAGTTCTACATTTCTCCTGCTTATTACAAAGTCTGTTCTGTCTCTGGAATATTTTCAGGGAAAATGGATGTGAAAGACCCTCATACACTTCTTTAAACAGTGTTTTATCTGACTTAATTCAAGTGGCAGGGTTTTGCTAGCCTGACACATCTATATCAAAATGTATTAGGGAGAGAATGGCACCAACAGGTCCCCTGGCAGATCGAAAAGGGTGATGGTCCAGGCGAGCTGAGGAAGGCTGGCCCAAAAAAGCTGGGGTGGGTGGTGGAGTTTGTAAATGACCAAGTGATTAACAACAATCAGAAGAGACTGTGCGTCTGGACGTTAACATGGTTTGGGTTAAAGCCTGGATAAATGGGTCCGGGAGGCTGAGGAGGAAAGAGAGGAAGATTTCACAAATCAAGAGGGGTGCTTGGTACAAGCTAGAGTAATGTTCTCTCCTTTCATAGAATCATAGAATCATAGAATGGCCTGGATTGAAAAGGACATCAAAGATCATTTGGTTTCAACCCCCCTGCCATGGACAGAGTTTCCAACCACTAGACCAGGCTGCCCAGAGCCACGTCCAGCCTTGCCTTGAATGCCTCCAGGGATGGGGCATCCACAACCTCTCTGGGCAACCTGTTCCAGTGCATCACCGCCCTCTGAATGAAAAACTTCCTCTAACCTAAATCTCCTGTCTTAGTTTAAAACCATTCCCCCTTGTCCTGTCACTATCATGGCAAGATCATGGCTTGTTCTGCCTGTGTCCGAGTCCGTGTCCATGCCATGCCAAGCCACCCACCCCAGGATGGCTCAGTCCTGCTCCTGGAAAAGGCTGCAAGGAAACAACAATCCTGCTCACAAGTGATTTTTCATTCCTATGAGCAAACCTCAGTGGTAGAGTTGATCACAGCTGAAGCAAATTTTATAAGCTCAGATCTTGACATGGTGCCCCTTTCTGTGTCTCTTGGCATCAGCAATGACTCAGCTTTTGGGTAAGGTGACGTTTTTAAGGCTAAGTTGCTATTGTGACTGTAGCTTTGAGGATCTGATCACAATGACAGTTCCCCAGATGCCATGGTACAGCAATGCTTTGCTTGTTTCAGGCTTAATCCTGTAATTCTTCAGATATTAGGCAGAGTAAGGATTTTGCCAGATGTTGTTATTCAGCTGGCAGATAGCATGAGGTTAAGATTGAAGTACTTGCCTGCACTGAAGTTCTGGAAAGGGTGTGTGTATTGGGAGCTCTCATTCACTTAGAATAAATACTGGAGCTGGATATTGTTTTTACTCCTGTTTTTCCTTAGCTTCTGAGAGTACATTTCTGATTGGAATATGATAACAATATCAACTGAAAAAGGGATTTTATTTTCTTGGGAGGCTGTTGTGGTCATGTGAATTAGGTCTATGTAGGAGATACGCAGTGATCTGACAATTCAAAAAGTTTGATTTGCCCCCCAAAGGAACAGCATCTGGCATTTCTTTTATTTTGACTCTTAACCTTATCTTGATTACCACTTTGTTTTGTTTATTATTTTGTTTATTATTGCAATGATTTTTTTCCTAACTCTCATCCTTTAACCAACTCAGGAATCCACTATTTTTTGCAGAGACACATCCTGGCTTTCCTCTCCTTTTCCTCCGTCTCTGACAGCAACTCGGTGGTTACATGGGAACTGTAGCAGTGAGACATCATTTTGGTGTTTTCCTTTCACAGCACTTCATTTGTGTGTGAGGAATAGAAATAATTATGGAAAAATATAATGCTACACAAGGACAGGTCGCTTTGGATGGCAGTAAGCTGGCTGACCACGGGTCAGACAGAGGCAGGCCTACCTGTGGTCAGGACATTTGCTGATGCTAATGTTGCTTAAATCAGCTCTGACAGTGACAACAAAGATTGTCATTTCTTTCCTATCTGGTGCCTTGTTATTTTACATGGCATCAGCGATCTCTGGAGGTCCCTTCCAACGGAAACTATTCTATGATGCTTTCCTGCATTTCCCTACAGTCTCTGGAAAAGAAGTGCAAGCTGTTCCACAGGTCATACGGACATAATCCACAACTGAGTTCTTGAGAGTGCAGACTGCTGAGAGGTGACCTCAGGAGTCCTTAGAGCTTGGGTAAATTGAGAAGGAACAAAAGGGATACAGATAAGCAGTATTACCTTTGCAGAAAGCCATGTCTTGGAGGAGGAAGGCTTTCAAGACAACACATTTAACCTGCATTACGGATTTTGCATTAGGTCATCCAGATTACCAGATAAAGTAGGAATATCAGTAAAGACTGTCCCCTTCCAAACTGGATCCTAAAGAATAATTTGTCGGGAAACAGCTCTTGGTGTTGCTGCATCATCTGGCTGGATGTAAGCACTGCTAGAGCAACACATTTCATATAAATGGGCAATATGGAATAATTTGGAATTGCTTCTTATGTTTTGACTAGCAGGTGCAATGAGGTTGCAGAACTGAAGGAAAAGAACAACTGCAGGTTTCCAAGGTCTGATAGCACCCGCAGCCTGGCTGCTATAAACCTCTGCCTCATGTGGAGTTACTTGGGATCCACAGCGGTGTGAGATCAAAATCTGGAGTCTGGCAGTCCCAGAGGCACTGTTTTCACAGCAGCTCATCTCTAAGCAGCCACATTCACTGCAGTGCTGTCGTCAGAGGCAGGCATTGCACTGACAGTGTGTTCTGCTCTCTCTGGGAGATAGAGACCGCTCCTTACAGATGCAGGGGGTGTTATTGCCTACATCCTGATGAAATGCTGATAGCGTCCACCAAACACAGCCTGCACCTGGGCAGCCGGCAGGGAGCAGGGCACAAGAGCTCTTAGCAAAGCCAGCAGAGATTAATAGCCACCATTTCTGAAGATTACTTTGTCAGCTAATGTACCACTGAAACAAGAGCAGCTATGCTTACTGCTTAGGTTAAGTGCAGAAGCTTTTCCAGGATACGGAAGTCACTTCCAAGGAAAAGGGGATGCATTTGCTGCTTGTTTTGGGTGCCTGCACTGGAGCTTTGCTGTTGCTGAAAGAGCACAACCCTGTGTAACCTCACACAAAAGAACGAGGTTTTCTCCAGCCAGAGAGTTGTAAAGAATAAGATTTAATAAAATCTATAGTAGCAATTGTGTCTTCTGAAACAAGCACTCACCTATATGCTTTATTTGCACAGGCAGTCATTGCAGCTGGATGTTATGTGCTGACTGTGCTGCCTGGTGCTCCCAGACACAGTAATTGCTCATACAAATTAGGTCAGAATTGCGTGGGCAATAATGTTCAGCGTTCCAGAGAAACAGCCCTTGCTCCTCTCAGGGAAAGGGTCTGAGCACTGCAATTTTGGGGAATGAAAGATGGCTCAGTCCCAGCGATAGCACTATTAGGAGCAGCATGCCTACAGGTTTTGTCCATATTTAGAACACTGCTTTTCTTAGAGCTGCAGATTGGCAGTGAGGGGCAGTGAAACAAATTTCCAGACAAAGCAAGAAAGGAGATGATAACATCCTCATTTTACAGATGGCTGCTGAAACACGTGCACGCTCATCTTAAAGCCCCTTTGCCTGGGAAAGCTGTTGAAAAAGAGACTGTGACTGACTAATTTATTATGTTATTAATGGATTTGTTGAGTGAGATGAATTGGCTTCAGTGCAACAGCACCAGGAATATACCACAGAACTGGGAAATGTCCCTTTTTTTTTCCTGAGTCCTGGTTTGCAAGACCATCTCTGTTACCTGGTTGTTGACCCTTACATCTGCTGGATATCTGTAAGAAATTAGTGGGTGTCCCCATCATTCCAAGTGCCAATGAGCAGGAGCAGCAAGGTGAGAAGAGTTTTGAGTAGCACTCCATTTCTATCAAATGGATGATTTCCATGCATGCAGGTGTATGTCCATATAGGTGTGGCAATGTGCTTTCCACTTGTAGATTTTGCTCCTCCAGAAGCAGTGAAGGGGAAATTATGCAGGAATGAAACTTAGAAGAAGAAAAAAGCCAAAGAGCAGCTTTGTGCTTAGTGGTGCTGAATTATTCATAAAGCTGGCTGGCCAAACTGACACTGCAAAGGGAAATAAATGAAGGTGCTGAAGAGAAGATGTCAGATGACACGTCAGCTGAATGCCTGAGTATCACAGGTTGCATGGAGAATCTGGCCTGGGATCCCAGCTCCTAAGTGCTGAGTTGCTGCCTGCCCTTTGTAAGGAAGAGTGAACATGTTGGTCATGCATTCTGGTCTGACTTTGGTGATGCTTGTGGGCCTGGTTTAGCTCAATTTGTGACCTTTCCTTCCAAGACCTTTTCTCTGAAGGGAGGTATTGCAATGAGTAGGGAATAGTCAGTACACAGCTGTCTGGGGCCACAGCTGTCCAAGGCCAGAGACACTGATGGGACAACTGCAATACAGCAGGTAGAGCCACAGAGTCTGAAAGATTAACTCCTGTGCAGTGGAATTGCCTGAACCAATGGTTGAGCACCAGGTGAGAAGGTGTGGCTAACCCAGGGAGCTCAGGTGCGAGCAATACACCTGAGTGATCAGAAGGGGTGGGCTCTGGATCTGCCTCTCCTCACTCTTATTTAAGGGTTAGCAGCTAAGAGAAGAATTTCTCTCTGGATAGGGATTGCCCTCCTCTTGAGCTGTTGCTGGTCATCAGAAGGGGTGAGCTTATTTTTCTTCTTTGTCATCTTCTCTTGCTCCATAGTGCTTGTATCCTGGTCAAAGGCACTGTCGTTGCCTTCTTTTGCCAAGCATTCTGTCAGCCACATCTGTCTTTAGACATGCATCTGTCTTTAGAACATGCTATCTGCCTTTGTCCTGTTTGAAAGAGTTGCTTTCTGCTCTTCCTGTCCCCCAGGTTAAAAATCAACCATGAATTTTGCAGTGTCTTCCCCCTGGGCTTCTTCTGCAGATGAGATTTCTTAGAATCATAGAATGGCTTAGGTTGAAAGGGACCTCAAGGATCCTCTAGTTCCAACCCTTGTGGTGTGGGTAGGGTTGCCAGCAACTAGGTGAGGTTCTGGGACTCCATCCAACCTAGCATCCATCCTTCCTGCTTATTGCCTTACAACTTGCAGCAGCTAAGAGGGGTGTCTGGAGTGAGCAGAAGCCATCTGACACGTGCCTGATGCTATGTGGGGAAGCAGAAAAGATCAGTGTAACAATTGTGAGCTCAGGAGCATGGCTATGCAGTAATTCAAGTCCTGCTTGAGGAGCAGAATTTTTCCCTGGCACTTCTCTGGCTGCCAAGACTTAGAAATCTTGCCCCAATCACCATGCAAGTGACTCTGCTACATATAGCTGAGCTCTCCTGGGTACTCCTGAAGAAAATACTCAGTGTGCTTGGCTTCAGCTCCTGCTGTTGTTCTGGTTTGGAGATGTCGGCAACTGAGATTTTCTGCTGCAAGTCAGGAGTTATTCAGATGAGGGCTTTGCTTTGCCCTGTGGGCAAGGGTGGAATTAAGATCTGCAGTTAATGGATCTGAATCAGGCATATATATATACATATAGGTATTACATATATGTAGAATTGTCAGTATCCCATCCACTTCCAGTAAATTTCAAAAAACAGTGTTGACAGCAGGTCTCTTGTGGCTGACCCAGGCTGAGTTATCAGCTTGTCCCTACCAGCACTGACTGGGAAAGAGAGAATTATAGAATATAGAATCGTAGTACATTCCAAGTTGGAAGGGACCCGTAAGGATCAGAAAGTCCAATTACTGGAGCTGAAAACAAGGAAGCACGTTGAAAGCATGTGCTTCCTAAAACACCAGGGTTTGTGTTTTCCCAGCGTAAATTTATGCTCCTGTGATTGCCAGTGTAAGCACTGTGTCTCTGTGAAGCCTCCAGATGGGTGCTGTGTCCTGTCAGTGAGCTGGAGAGTCCTGGTTTTCAGTGTCCCTTCTCATGGCTGTTTCTTCCTAAGAAATAGGGAGAGACCATCTTTGTTAGCTCACTGTAGCTGATCCTCACTGAAGTGAGAGGAGATTTGAAAAATGGAGTCTCTGCAGAAGGATCTGCCGCACTTTGGGTTTGTGGTTTGGTTGGTTTGGTTTGTTGTGTTGTTTTTTTAAGCAAGATTTAACACTAGTAGTTGGATTCCTTGCAGAAAGGAGGGAATGCAATATGCTCTCAGCTGTGGGCAATCCTGCAGGATTTCACTTTTGCTGACCAAACTGAAGGTTCTCTATAATGCTGAGGTACCCTCTGTCCATCCTTTTGTCAAGCCAATATAGGAAGGGGGTGGATGTAAATATTTGCTGGAATTGTATATCGGAGTGCACCCAGGGATCCACATTTGGTTAATCTGCATTGCAAGTGAAGTCAGAGGAATAGCAGGTGACTTTGAAACGCTGTAGTGCTAGACATCTTTCTCGACACTCATAAATCTCTCCCTGGCTTCACAAGGAAAAAGAAAGCTCTGTGCTGATTATTGTTTTCAGATCTTATTCCAGTTGTCGTGTCTGGAGCCACGATCAGGATATTGTGTTGGCCAAGATGCACGTATGCAGTAAGATCCTTTCCTAGGAGAGTCCACAGAATGAATTTTGGTCTAAGGAGGATTGTTTAAGGCACAAAACCAAGGAACTGCCCCATTTTTGTGCTGGCTTTGATGTTGCCCATTCTCCTTTTCAGTGCTTAGGACATGATAGCTCTGATAAGAGGTGAAGCACAGCCAGCCCATGTCAGCAGATGATTCCTCCTCCCATGTACTAAAAATGCTGCTTGTGCTGTACAGTAGAGGAGTGGAAGTACGTAAGGGCTGGAAGACCGAATGGTCTGCTTTAATTATTCATCATTTGCGGTAGCTATTATTATTTAAGATACGCCCTTCTTGGCCTGAAATATTAGCTGCTGACCTGTTTTTTTTGTTGGTTGCTACCACCTGATGTTCTGCTGCACTCTCTCCCTGGAAGCAGGCCGGGCCTACAGTCTTGTTCATCAAGTCCCAACCCATTGCCATCCTTCAGGAACTGCAGTAACCCGTGTAACCACCTGGGCCATCCCTTAGGTTGTTCCTGGATGTAATTCTACCAAGCCAGCCGGTGCTTTGCTCGTCATGATGGTCCCGCATGGTTGCTGGGCTTCCCTTGCTCTGCTCCATTGTTTCTCCCCAAGGCCGAACAGCTGGTGTATGTGACATGTTCAGGGGAGGAGTCCCTGTGGCTGTGCCTGCACACCCACTGTCATCCTCTTTCCTATTTGAGAGGTGCAGGCCTTGTTTACTCTGCTTTTTAATAGCACAGATGCTTTTAATAGTTTACTGCCTTCGCCCTCAGTTCCATCTCCTTGTCTGTAGTCTGTTTAATGCTTCCTTCTAAGTGATGGCTTTGTCACTTAATCTCATTAAAACTTCTCTTCATTGAACTCCATGTGCTGCTTATCAGACTGTAAGCCTAGTCTCCCATTTGTAATTAATTTGTTCTGTGCCTCCTACAATTTGGCATTGTTAGATAATGGCAAGGTCATTGATACGCAGCACGAGGAAAGCACCAGCGCTAACTGCCCTGCGAGCCTCCCTCCTCCTGCCTCCTCCCTTTGCCATACTGTTTGATTTTATTGACAGCTTTCTCCCTCTCCCTCAACCAGTTTCTAATGTGTTTCAGCTGTCTCCTGTCTGGCTTGTGCAGCTCTGTGACTTTGTGAATCCTGCATTGCCTAGAGGGAAATGTTTTCCTGATATCCTCCGGACTCATCTGCACCACTTTGCCTCTTGCTTTCCAGTTCATTCCTGTTTGGTCCAATAATTCAGGTGCACTGCTCTTCCTTTGCCTATGTGTTGTAAAACAGGAAGAGCTTTGTGGACTCAGGGTTGGGGATGGGGATGTAGGAGCCTTTCACCTTTGGGCCATCGAGCCAAGTGGATGCTCAGTGTCTTGCCCAGTAGTAACACAGGTACTGCTGCAATTTGATGTCTGTATTCAAAAATATTAATGAATTATGGATCTCCAGGATGGTATAGCATGCTACCACCAGCCAGTTCTTAGTGGGTGGGATGCAAGCACTGATCAGAGGTGAAAAATGGCCCTTTACCGCTCCCTGCAGATGGGACATGGGTGATTTGGACCAGCCCATGTAGAGCAGAGTTGCTGGGGATTCTGCCCTGGCTGGGTCTGCTGGCTTGAAACCTGTTTCTAGCAATAACTTTCAAGGTTAGAAAAGGCAAGAATGAGACCTCTAGTGGTACTGCCATTTTCTCATCAGGAATTGCTGATAGAGTTACCTGGGACCTTTGTGGGGTCTTGAAATAGGGTTAATCTGGGCCAAGGTAAAGCACTTCATTTTCCCTGACAGATTTATCTTCATCTCACATATTTCCCTGTTTGGATGTAGAATCCAACAGATTGAGCTGATTTGATTCATTCTTTCCAGTTCTCTGTGTCCTGGAAGCCATCTACAAAACGTAAGTAACTTAAGATCCACACAGAGCTGTCATTAGGCCACAGGTATCGGTATTCAGTGCAGCACTGATCGCAGTATTCAGGCAGCTACGCGGAGCAGCTCCAAACCCACTACCCAGAGTGGGGTGGAGGAAAATCTCACAAACACTGAAAACTCAGGATTTGTCGTTCAGTCGAGTCTGCAACTGTATTTTCTGACTGGTAGTTCTTGTAAGTCTGTTTGTTGTTTTTTCTTGCTTGGTATTCGAGTAAAAAGAAGATACACAACTGGTGAGAAATTATCTTGGGTGAAGATAGGCTGCTGTAAAACAGATTATTTTTTTCATGGGGGGGTGATGAATGCCGGAAGGACATTTTGCATTTGCACATGTAATGACTGCGCACATTTGGCCCCACTGCTTTCCTGGGAGTCAGTACAAGGCAAGCAGTCAGATCTGCAATGCTTTGGGTAAGAGACAGCTTGTGGGTAAGGTTCAGCTCTATACCTGAGGATACATGGTAATTACTCCCAGTGAAACGTGCCTAGCTCAGAAGCAAGAAGACGTGTTTGCGGTGTGCTTGTCAGCTGTTAGGAATTGCATTTTGTCTGAATGCAGTTATGCCTGGGGATGCTAGCTAAGAGCAGAAGACTCTGTGTTTGTGGTTATAGTCACATACTCAATGGTCAGTGGTTTCTGCTCAGTGACCATGTTGATGAGACCAACAGAGTGACAGCTTCAGGAGACTCACTCCTGTGATCTGAACCAGGTCTGCATCAGCAGGTATAAACTATTCCTTCCTAAACCATCCTCATTTGGGGCTCTCTCTGCAATACACTCCTCCAAACTGTGCTGAAAACATCTTTATAATCCATTTATGTAACTCCTTTTGTGTGCTGTGCTGCCGTTCTTTGGGCTCACACAATCACTACACCGATGTGATCAACAAAAGAACAAAAATCATTTTATTCAGCGCATACCTCATTCCCTCTGAGAATGAGCCAAAGCTCAGCTTTGTTCAGCTGGAATGCACTTGGACCCAGACCCCAAAAACACCACTGCAGCACTAAATATCACCTATCTGTTCTCAAAAGTGCTTTTTTACATTTTGATTTTGTTTTATTTTTAATGATCCGTTTGTCTCTTCAGACTCAGGAGCAGTGAAATAACAGTGATTTGCAGCCACAGGCTGCCCGCTCCCTCCTCTGCTTCCATGGAAACACGTGTTGGATGAGACAGAATCAGGCTTGAAGCAGATGATTTCCAAGTTGTTTGCTTTTCGTTGCAAGGAGTCATGGATCTCTTGTTTGTACCAAACTCTGGGTGAGGAGGAACCACCTTTGGAGGGGCAGCCTTCAGAGGTGCTAGCCTGGTGTTGCTGCTGGGGCTAGAGGCATCCTTCCTGTGTGCGTGGATGTGCCACTTTGCTGCTCGGATGCGTGAAACAGTGTGGGGAGAGTGGGTTTGGAGCAGGTGTTCTTATGGCCATGGTGCTTAGGGTTGAGAGAATTCAGCTTTTAATGTAATTCCTTTGTGTTACCTTCATTTCCTCCCTTGGGAGAGGTGGGGATCGTGCTGTGCTCTGCACTTACACACCTCAAAGGGACCCAGATGGCTCACCTGATGCCTCCATGCACACTCTGGGCGGCCTCTCCCCTCCATGGGTCATGGTAAGAAAAAAAAAACACCACAGATTATTTGCAATTTGAGGGCAAAACAAGAGAGGAATGGGGAAAGGGCCGGGGCTTACACAAGTCTGCGTGGCACAGTCAGTGCTTGAGGCAGTGCCACAGGACTGCTCATGCATCTCAGCTTCAGGAAACCCATCCATCCTTGGCCTCTTTGCAAAACCCCACTCTCAGATGTCAAGAGGTGAAAATAAACATCACCATGGTGATCACCTGCTGGTTCCATGAAATTCCCACTAATCAGAGCCCTTCATTAATTATTTAGCTTTGAAGAAATGTGACAGGAGGATTCTGGTGCTTCAGATGTGCAAAATAATGGCTGCTTTTACTTCCCAGCTGATTGGGAAGCCAAAATATGTTGTGTGATGTGGGCGTGCATGGCTTGGGGTTGGGGCCCTCCTGCCCTACGTATGGATTCACCACATCTGGGAGGGCTCATGGTTGTTTCCCTGTGCGTTGTTGTGGCCTGGGGGTGTCAATGAGTGTTTGGTTGTGGGCGCCTCTGTCATCCCTTCCATGCCACCCTGTGAGCAACCTGTCCCTGTGCGTTGCACCTCGCCTTGCTTTCTGCATGTCCCCCTCCCAGATAAGTAGGTCTCGTCTGCAGGTTTGCAACCTGGGGAAAACAAGCAGATGCAGAACAGTGTGGCTATATTTGTCTGCAATTCAGAAGCTGCGGTTTGCAGGGATCTTTGATCACTTTGAATGTCAGACTACCTGGAGGGAGATAAAAAAAGAGGAAAATAAAAGCAACTGAAAAGCAAGTATTTTGGAAAAGGAAACAGCAACAGCTGCTCCTTCCAAAGTGAAGTCTTAGCAGTATTAGACCATATCCACCATGCTTGTGATAGATGAGGTCCATCCAGAGCCAAGCACTTGAGTTTGGGATTTGTTTTTCTTTGTTTGAATATACAAAGATTGTGGTTTTCTTGATTTTATTGTGATTGTGATTTCAGTCCCCAAATGTTTTTGTTTAGAATGAAATGTTTGGTCATTTACAAGGAGGAAGGGGTGTTTGGTGGTACCTGTCTCAGCTGGGGAGCTTCATCAAACCCTCCTAAACTAAAATGCTTTCAAGGAGTGAAAGGTGGGGAAGCAACTCAAAAATCCCAGCAGACCCCATGCAATGCTCACCCAGTCCTATGTTGCTATTTCCTTTTGGAATTCCTTGGTTTCTGCAAAAGCTAAACCTGTTGCAAGGAAATCCATTATTCATGCATAAAACACAGTACGTTGTTTTTCCAGCCTGCACTGTTCAAGTGCAGTGCTGTGTATCTACAGATCTATGATGTTCCCTGAAATTGCTGCTACTTCTGCCATATCCACACAATATTTGTGATTGAAGCAGTGGTTAAACATGCTGTGATACAAAGGAAACATTTTTCCTTATTACGTTTTGTCCAGTGAACTTGTATGCTGCTTATTAATCCATTTTGCTTTTAAATATATTCAAATTCAATCTATAGTTCCTATTGCATATTCACACTCAGCCCAGGGAGTTATCTTTCCTTTGCAGAAGCAATCAGAAAAATGTGGCTTAAGATGTTTAACGGTATCATCAGGCGAATCTGGATTCCTTAGCTCTGTCAGTTGGGTTTTCTAAATGTGAAATAGTTTTGCTGATCTATCTTTAGTCTTTTGGCCTTGAGAATAGAAAATGAAATTGTCTTTCCTCGGATACTCGACATCAGCATCCACATCAAGGCTTTCTAATTGTGTGCAGAGAGGGGGGTGAGGATATGTGTTATTCAAGTACTCATAGTCTGTTTTTCTGGAAGAAGCCCACTTCCACAAGTTCAAGGGATTTATTTGGGCTCTGCATTTTTTTCCTTTCTCTTTTTCCTCATTTCGCACCTCTGTGTACAAAATACTTGGTTTAGGGATGAGTGATGCTAACTCCCTCATGAGCTGGCTCCAGGGTGTGATTTTTCATTGCATAATTTGCTGATGTGTTGCTGGAAGCTTGCTTCACCTTGCTTTTGGGATCTGCTGACCCCATGCCCCCTGTGGGGGATGTATGGGGTGGGGCCAGCCCCCCAGTACTCAGTCATGGCTGCTTTCCTCTGCATCTGCTCTTCCAGATGATATCCTGAATTGTCCGCCAAAGCCATTTTCCCCCATGCTTTTCCCCAGCAAACATGACTCTGACCACTTTTTAGACAATACTTCTGGCACATCATTTCCTGATTTAATTCTTCTGGAGCAACATCTAAAAATCAGAGGGCTGCTTCACTGGCAAAATATTTCTCCAGCCATTGCTCTACCAGCTCTCACCAGAGCCCCACTATATTCTCTTTGTTTCTCTCATCCCACAGCCTTGCACTGACAATTCCTGTCATACCTCTCTGTATTTTACATCCTTTCTCTTTTACTCTTTTTTTTCCCTAGCACACTACTAATGCACACCCCATTCATCAGCCTTTGGCCCCATGACCCATCTCCAAATCCTCTGCAACCTCAGCCAAGTGTTTTTCTGTATTAACAGCTGACCCCTCCTGCATCCCTCCAGCCTGATAATGGTCTTGAGCAGCAGCATCTGGGTGAGCACCATCCCTCCCTCTGCAGGGAACCACTTGGTACCCAGGTGCTCACATCCACAGAGTGGGCAGCAGCAGGGATGGGGGACAGGCTGCAGTGGTGAGCATGCATCCAGCAGCATATCAGTGGTCTGCTGCTGTTTTCCAGGGAAAGCTGGGGTTGCCATGACAATTGTGTTGGTTGAGCTGGTGCTTGCATGGCCACAGCATCTGCGCACCTCTGCCTCTAATGCCTGGATGATTCCCTTTCCCAAGTAAAATGGCTTCTTTTGGGAACAGGCTAGGATTTGTGTTGTGCCACTCTGCACCTTTGCCCACTCACCAGAGTCAGGTTTGTAGGTGGGATATTAGCTACAGGAGCCAACAAATTCTGCAAACCCATTCACCAGAAGCCCTGGTGCCTGTGAGGACTCCAGCCTGATTTGGAGGCTGGGTCTCTGCCTCAGGTTGTTGGTTTAATTTACAGTCGTATTTGCACAGTTTGTAGTTGTGTTTGCTCTTGGACAGAATCAGGCCCTGATATGCAGGGGGAGAGCCAATGGGATGAACTGTGCCATGGCCACCTCTCTGTCGCCAGCCCTGGCTCTGCGAGGAGTATGACTGTGCTACGCAGCCTTGAGGCTAAAACAGCACCATTTCACCTGCAGATTGTGATGGAGAGAGCCCTGGGACAGGGCAGAGGTTGAGCCTAAGGGAAGGGAATAGCGTCCCCCGTGTGAGAACACAGAACTTAAAATGTAAGCACTTAAGCTTTGGAAGTACCAGTGAAGCTTTTGGAATGCAACCCATGGGGCAAAGGTTCTGCAGCTCAGTCAGACCTTGCTTCAAGAGTTTGCTACATGTCCTCCCCTTGTCTCCTGGGCATGCTTGGCCAAAGGCTTCTCTGTCCACTGCACCCCTACCCAGCACTTAGGCAGGATTTCACCATTTCCACAAGCAGTGCAATCCAAACTCATCTTCACAACCATGCTTGACCTCCACTGGTCCGAAAGATAGCAGTAGCACTTGCCTGCAACTTGTTTACAGAAGTGTACACTGTTCCTTTGCTTGAGAGCAGATGTTGTGCCAGGTGCTGCAGAAAGAAAGCTTAAAAAGCAGATGCTGCCCCAAATCTAAACAGACCCAGAGACCCAAGAGAGAGGGTTCCTGAGGTCACACGGGAAGCCTGTGGCAGACATGAAGGCTGAGCATAGATCTCTTGAGGCCCAGCCAATGCTGTGGTCTCGGGACTGTCTTCTCTTTTGTCTTCCAGTCCATTAAGACAACCAGTTAATGAAATGGAATTAATAATGTCAGCTGCAGCACCAGCAGTGCTGTAAGGGAGACAAATTTAGAAGCACAAGCTTACAAGCAGCAGGCGTGGGAGCAGTGGACGAAACTGCTCCCATGGGGAAATACGAGTCAGCCATAGTTTTAGGGGCTCATCAGCTTTATGATCAAATCTTGAAGGAGAAGTGAAGGCATACAACTGCCTCCACCAAAGGAGAGAAATGCCTCATTGCAAGGTTTCAAGCACTTGAGAAATGTAGCCCCTCTGGAAAGAAAGACTTTTCTAGGTCAGTGTCAGGAATACAGCCTTCATTCTTATGATCCTCATGGTTCAAAAACAGTGTTAAAGAACCAAGAGAAATTATCCACTTCTGATGAGCCAGGAGTAAATCACAACTGATTCATACGTGTCAGACATGCTGCCTCCCACATCAGTCAGCGAGCTCCTGCAGAGCGTCCCTGGGATGGTCAGTGAATGGGATCTGTGCACTGTGGGGCTGTGCATCAGTAGTTCAAAATCCAAAATGGAAAACTGCTTCAAAGAATCATAGAATTGTTAAGGTTGGAGAAGACCTCTAAGATCATCTAGTCCAGACATTGACCCATCAACACCATGCCCGCTGAACCATGTCCCTGTCCTTCAGAGTAGACCCGAACTGAAGGGTTTCCCTGCAAATGCCTCTTTCACTAGGGTTAAAGGAAGGCTGCTTCACTCCCAGGGAGGGGAGCAAGTGCAAAGTGGATTCCACCTGATTCTTTCACTCACTCATTTGACTCACAACACATGCCTATTGCCTAAGACCTTACAAAAAGCTCAGATTTGGAGCAAAAAGATGGGCATGAAAAACAGTTGTGCTGAGCAGAGTGAAACAGAAGTTAGAATATTATGTGGCATGCTGGGACACAGCACTTCTTTTGTTACGAGTATTCAGCTCTAGATGTACATTGCACTGGTTTGAGACTACATTGCCTTTTTTACCAGTGTATTGATTTCTTTGTCAGTGTGAAGAGCTGAGAAAAAAGTAATTCATCGCTGCATTACATGTCCTAAGAGAAAACATCAAGGCCTTGGGCACGAGACACAAGGACAAAGCTGTCCAAGGCACCTAGACTGTGAGTAGCAAAGGACCTGCAATAGCCATCAGTATCTTGATCAGTATCTTTTGGGTCCCTTCCAACTCAGAATATATCTCTCAGCTCCTGCCCTTTTCATCTGTGCTGCCTCTGAGCAATTCTGCAGTCCAGAAATGTGTTGAGCAAGAATGAGTGCAAGACAGCAGAGCCAGGACCTGGCCCATCCCATGCTATTGACAGCCTCATCACTAAAATGTAATTGCTGGCTGCCCTTGGCTTGGAGTACTCAGGCGAAAATTCCCCATTGCTCCTGAGAGCTTCAAGACATATTAATGCGACTTTTAAAATAGCATCCCCTCTATTTTTGTTGCTAATGCTAAGAACAAATGAGCTAAGGAAAAAAACCAACAAGCAGTGATCTCCCTTAATGCTATTGTTCCTAAGTGCCAAGTGTTGGGATCTCACAGCACCGCGCTGCAGATCTGTCTGCCCTCAATGTGTCCTGCGCTGTGTTGATGTGGGGTGATGCAGAGCTCTGTTCTGAAAAGCAGAATCAGTCCAAAGTGTCTTCAAAGTCACTGCACTTAGAGCAGAACTGGTGATAATTTTAGCTCTGTCTTTGAATATGTAATTGTGAACTGTTCTTTGAAACCGATGCTGATTTCCACCTCTGTCCTCCAGCAGAGTGCCTAGGGGCAGCCCTAGGGTTTGGGGTCGTGCCTGATCCTTCCCATAGAAGAACATTGCAGGTGCTTCCGAGCTGTGATGGACTGGTGCACTCATTCAACTCTATTTACCAAAAACTCCTTAAATGTTGCTAGCTCTGACCTCACCAGAGGTGATGCAGGCAGGCTGGGTCCTGGTGGAAGTGGGGGAGAGCAAGGCCTGGTGTAAGGCTGATTGCATCAATGCTGGGTGAGGATGGATGGCAAGAGATGAGGCAGGCAGAAGCTGCCTGCTCAGGAATCGAGTTGGTTAGGAGGAGCTGGAAGCAAACAGGTAACTTAGAAGAGTCCTTACCCTATACTTCCTACATGGATCATTATCTCCAGCAGAGCTACATAATAGGCAAATACTGCTGAGCCCACTTGGCTTGTGGCTGTACCAATTTCAGGTGACCTCACTGAAACATCTGAAGGTCTGTAATCACCTCAGTAATATGCTGCAGTGGGGGCTTTGCCGTGAACAGTGTTCTGAAGGGAGGAAATTCCATGTACTGCTTTTAATCCTGCTTCAGTTCATGACTGGAGAAAAACTCTCCTTCGTCCCTGCAGTGGGAGATGATCAGTGCCATGAGCTCTGATCTGTGCACCTCTCACCCACTGTAGATCCAGGCAGGGCCATGTTATTTATGCTTTCCACTCTGTTCCGCCCCACAAACATTCAATCAGTGGTCCTGGTTTCATTCTGCTGCAAGAAAATAGTCCTCACCCTCAGGCTATTGATGGCCAGCTGCTTATCCTAATGCTGGCTCATACTATTGGATGCGTAATTTAAATTCTTATTGTAGAAATGCTTTTTATCAATTGCTATTTTAGCTCTTCATGCAGCCGTTGCGGTTTTGTTAAGCTTGGTGTGCAAGTCTGGGTTGATACACGTACAGTGTCACATTGGTGCCCATGACATGGGGCAGTCCAACTATACACAACAGCTCTGAAGAGACACTTTTCTAAAAGGAAGCAGAAATCGAAGCAGGAGAACTGAGGGTATGGTACATTTTGGTGTTCTGGGCAAGGAGGTGGGGACCTGAATACTGGGGCGAGGAAAATCTCTGCCAGTGAAGGAGAGATCATCAAGAGACCAGAATGTTAAATATACATGGACCTCTCTTCTGTCCAAAGGAAATTAATTTATTATAGCTAATGGAGAACCGTGGGTTACAGTGAGATTTTGTGTCTTCTCACTGCCGTGTTGCTGATGGTTCATGTGCAATAGCCGTTAAGTTTCAGGTCTCTTTGTTTTTTTTTCAGGGACTGCAGGATTTAGGAATTTCCTATGTCTGATCTTTTATATAAAACTGCTTGTAAATAGCTCATGTACTGTGTTGGTGCAGAGCTGCACTCAGTGTGCAGGGCTGAAAGCAACAGGAGAGGTATTTTCTGCTGTTGCAAAAGGTCTAAACCAACCAGACCATGGTGAGAAGCCATCCCTTGCCACGTTGCTCCTTCCTTCTCTAACTAAGGCAGGAAGTACGCAAAATCAAGGCTTGTACATTAGTGAACATTACCGTGTGCAATGACAAGCCAGTTCTGCACCAATTAGTTAATTATTTCCCTGTTAGGGGACTGCAGATGCTGGATTTAAGCTGAGAGCAAGTCTCTCTGTGGATTTCAAAGATGATTTAGAAGCCCAAACAATAGCTGCTGGCCCTGTAATCCCAGCAGAGCTTCCTAGTTGAAGGCTGAGATCTGACTGTGGTGAACCACCTGTAAATTCTGGCTTTCTACTGTGAGATGAGTTACCTGAGGGAGGGATGAGTGACCTACTACTGCCAGCCGGGGAGATCTGTTAACTCAGGCGTTAAAGACTTGAGGTTTTGGAGCCAAAAAAGCAGTGAGGTTCAAACTCATTTCCCTGTGCTGATGTGTGTATGACCTGTTGTCACTGTGCTGCTGTCTGTTTCCATATTAAAAAAAGAAAGAGCACTCAATACAAAATCGCTAAAGGAAAAATATTTAACAAACGACCATGATCTGAAAGGTTAAATACAGCTGAGAGGTCCCCATCTGGGTCCAGCTGATGTGCTGCACCTTGGGTCACTCTTCAGTGAAACGGGGTGGATTTGGGGCAAGATTTTTATGAGTAATAAAACCTGAAACAGACTGGGTGAAGGCAAGGCACTTCATGTAGTATTTTCCGTGTACCACGTGGCCATGGCTTGCTATGACATCACTGCAATGGGGAAACTGAGGCAGGGGCAGCTTGGTCTCTGGGACAGGAATGTCAGGGCTCGTGTTACAATCCAGCCACTGGTGCACTGAGTTACTGCTGGGAGCTTTTTCACACATTATCTCTTAAACCTGCTGTCCCACACGGTGTGTGCAGCGTTTTGGGCAGTGAGAGGAGGTAGTGCTTGGACCTGCACACCCCAGCAAGGGAGCAGCAGGGGTTGGTGGGAGGGGTGTGGGTGCTCTGCTGTTTTCTGCTGTTTCTAGAATAGTTTTGGGAGGAAAAAAAAAAATGGGGGGATTGCTTTGATGGGGCCGGATCCTGCCCTTGGTTTTCCTCTGCCTGCTCCAAGACCTCACCCAGCCAGGCAGAGGGGAGGGAGGCACCAGTGCCTGGGGGTGGATGGGGACGTTTGGATCTCCCCAAAAAAAGCCCCGAATAAAACACCCGATTTCATCACTCTCAAGAAATTTCTGGAACACGAATAGTCACAACCGTGCAGCCACATAGGAAACAGTGCTCCCCGCACCCCGCCTCCATCCGCCCCAAATTTGTTTTTATTTCTTTTGCCGTCAGGTTGCTTTAACCATTTCAGCGGCTCGGAGCCGCCGAGTGCAAAAAGCTTTTGATTTGAAAGGGGACCGCATCCCCTTTTCAAAGGAGCCTGCTCCCTAGGGCAACCACATCACACTGCTGATTTGCTGCAGTGGAGACTGCAGCGCGTACAATATGCCCTCCCCCCTCCGCCCGTGCTGCTTACAGCATCAGTCCGGAGCTGAGCGGGGAGCCGGGCGCGATACCCCATAACCCACCCATGCTCGGGAATGCCTGAGTGCTAACGCAGCGCTTCCGACCGCAGCACCGGCCACCCCTCTGCACGCCGAGATGCAAGCCAGTGCCGACTCCACCAAGATGGACTGTCTTTGGAGCAACTGGAAATGTCAGGGTATTATGTCTGTTCGAGTGTTGCATGCTAGAAGGACTGCATGGTAAAGGCAGGATCCGTCCATTTTCGCATTGTTCACCTGCGGGCCTTTGCATGTTTTTTTTAATCTCCCTTCCTGCAAAGCTTTTATTTGGGGCTTACGTTAAGAAAGAAAGGAATGACCCTTCATTGTGCTGTTTGAATGCATTTCTCCCATCTCCAGCTGCCTCGCCCTGTGATCACCCGCGATGCAGCACTTTCATCCCACCTCCCATCCCATTCCCAAGCATCCCTTAGCAGATCATCCTCTTCCCAGCATGATTTCTTCCCTTTAGGGCAGTAGGAGAGCCGGGTGATGGGGAATCTGTGCTGACCAGGAATAGTGGGGCTGGAGGTGTCAGTGATGTGTGCTGGGCGCATCCTGCCCTGGGCACACCCATGGCTAGGGCTGAGCTGAGTGTCGGCACAAAGAAAACGCAGCTCCAACGACAGTTCTTCGCTGTTTTTGTGTGCTTTATTGCTCTTCCCAGCACTCCGCCGAGCCATTGGGGGGGAAATACTGCGGTGGTATGTGCAGGGGAACAATAGCATCCCCGTTTTGGGCTGATTGTCAGTGATTTGGAGCGGGTTGGTGCCTGCGCTGGGTGGGGCTGGCACCTTCTGGGGCGCCTCGGCCGACTCTGCAGCCATTTTTAGTTGGTTTCACCCTTCCCAGCCAGCATCCAGCCTTTGTTTTGCTAAAGGCAAAGCCTCTGTGAGGCTGTGAGCTGGGCAGATCGGGAGAAAAGCATGCAGCGGTCCTGTGGGCAGGCAGGACACATTCGGTTTGAATGTGGTTTTTTGATTTTTAGGTGCGTGTTTACATTGAATAGAGCGTACATGGTGCTCGCAGCGGGGTCCTGGGAGGAAGATTAGAGCATCATCTTGTTAAAGGGACCGGGATGCTGGCAGACTGAGTAAAGGCAGCTGCATGTAACAGGAGCCAGGAGTCCTTGAAGTGCTTTTGGGGAGGGCAGGAGGAGACAGACAGACAGACAGACCCTGGTTTTCAGCGCAATTTCTGTAGTCTTAATTCGGCACCTAATTGTATCCGTGTTCTGAGGGCTTTTTGCAGCAGGAATCTGGGAAGTAAACAGATGCACCTGTTCAGTGCCAGCCTGCAGCAGCTAGGGCTTTCCATTCCTTAACCCAGGGTTTTCTATAGGATTATTTGATTCATTCGGTTCTTATGGGAGAGCCTCACCTAAACATGAGTCTTTTCGTATGAGATTTAAACGTGAGCATCCTCGCAAGGTAGGGTTGGGGGTTTTGTTTGTTTCATTTCCTAAAAGGTGAAGGATTCTGCTGATATTCCTAAAAACGCTGATGTGCTGAGTCAGGTTGTTGAACCACCTGTATTTAGAGCACCCGAATTTTTAACCCTTTTTTAGCAGAAAAAAATATTATGTATTTATTCATAAAGTAAAAAAGAAGTGACAACAAAAGGCACGCTGCTGTTGTTTAATTAATAATTAATCATCAGCAACAACTGCAGGCTTTCTTTCTTCCTGTGCTTTCCTTTTTGAAATCAAGAGGCAGAAAATTAAATGGCACAACATGACCCATGCTGATCTGAAACAAAAAGATCTGAACAAAATTGACGCAGCTGAAATAAATCACTTGCCTCGGTGCCACATCATCTGCATATCTTTCGTGTTCTTGGTTGGTGCTCTCTGCTTTAGAAATGATGCTGCAGAAAATGTGAAGTAGAGAGCGTTATTTCTGCCAGCAAAATTCTTTGATCGCTCCCAGATAAAGTAGAAGGAATTTAAAATTCAGGGGAATGAAGACTAAAGATTGATTCAATGATTCTGGTATCTATTATTCATGTGCTCTCCTTCTCAACCCAGAATATCAGTTCCATGAAAATCTGGAATTGTATAATTTTGCCAAGTTCATTCTCCATAGAATTATGGCTCCTCCTGAAAACTCTGGAATATGGCCGTGAACAGATGCAGTCACAGACCTCAGTAAATTCTGAGCGCATTTTTACTGAAGTTATGGAAATGAAATGCTGAGGTTAACCTAAGCTTCAGTTAATAAAGAGTCAAGCAGCTGTATCACTGGTTTGCCCTTACAGAACTTTAAATTGGTGTAAAATTTCATAGGGGTCTTGAGGAGCTCCAGGGATGCATGGTGAAGCTTTGGCTTTGCCCCACTGAATCTACATACTGTTACTTTCCTTTGGAGAACTGCTGCTAAACACAGTTAGAAATATCGCAGTGAGTTTTACGCACCCATCCTGCAGGTAAAGCCTGTCTGTGTCAGTGGTAGATCCTGATACAGCCAGAGAGAGCAAGAGAGCACATCAACCCTGCTAGGCACGTGCTTCTTGCAAAATATTGTTGTGGGTATGTGGTGCATTAGAAGCAGGCGAGGATAAAGCTATCCATAATCACAGAATCATAGAATGGCCTGGGTTGAAAAGGACCTCAAAGATCATCTTGTTTCAACCCTCTGCCACGGGCAGGGTTGCCAACCACTGGACCAGGCTGCCCAGTGCATGAGTGTGTGGAGGAAGATCTCCAATTGGGCGTGCTGGTGGCTGCAGCAGGTGTCCATGCTGGGGACTCATCCCCATGCCTCCCTGCGCAGGTTTCTCTGGGTTAGGAGGGTCTTGGCACCTCAGCCTGCTGGAGCTCCTTGGTGGCAGCTCACCCACTGTTTCTTCTGCATGCTAACTCCCATCTGGCTATAAGTGACAGGCCTGTTGATTATAAACTAATGTGGAAAAGGACTGCAGATTTCATCGAATCTATCCAGCTGCCATAATTCCACTGGAACTGGAGTTATTGAAGAGTGGTTTATTGACAGCTGTTTCTGGAGAACCAGCTTCCCTTCCTGACTAATACATCAGCTGCTTTGGTAAGGGTGCTGAGAAGCTGCACCCGCCATTCATGGCAACATTCTCCACTTTAAGAGGGATCAAGAAGTTCAAATGACAGTTATAAGGATGCGTGCTATTAACTTATAATCTTACTGACAGTTCTGAAGTCTGTCCAGTTACCCCTATTACTGTGAAAGCTCATTTCAGCCTGTCAGTACATTCAGTACTTTCCTGAAAATACGTGTGTAGACCAGCTGGAATCACCTTGCGTGGCTCAAATTAGCTTTCCATCTTTGCAGCGGCTACAGAGCTGTCCCAAATGTTGGTTCTTACGCTGGACCTTGGTAGAGCTGAAATCTTGCAACAAACTCATCATCTGATGTAACCTCTTTACCTAATATCTTCAAAAAACCATACTAACCGATGGAGAATTGACATCCTGATTTTGCAGCTGATTTCCTGTGCAATTTGAATTAGATTTGTCAAGATATTTTTCCACTTCCTGATTTGCTTTCATTTTTGTTACTGCTACATAAATCCAATCCGTCCTCCTGTGGTCACATCCCTGTTGATGGCAGTAGGACTGCAAGATCAAGAGTTTAAAATCAGAGGACGAGCTGTCATGACAAGACATGAACTTCACACTGGTTGCCAGCTTTCTCAACAAACACCGTGATCTAGGTGGTATCAAAAGTGAGATTTCAGTAGCTCTACCAAAACATGTTCTGTACACCTCCTGTTTCATATCTGAATGTAAATCTCTTTTTTTACTTTTGAGAACAGATAAGCAATATTTTTTTATTGCCAGAATAAAGAAAAAATTCCACCAAATTACAGTTAAAGTATTCCTTATGGAGTAATTTAATTTCCAGCAAGAGGCTGGTGATGGGGCAACAGCTGAAGGCAACACTGGAGGACTTTCATCAGGTCTCTGGGAAGATTAACTGTGAGTTTGATGGGGCTGCTTTGGCGTCAAAGGGGTAACTTCTCCGTGTCATATTCTCGTAACTAAAGTAGATCTGAGCCTTAATTTTGAAAATCTGCAGATTTTCAAATCTTTGGATAGAGGTAGGAAGGGTCTGGGTCTGTTAGTTTGGTCCAGGAGCATCTCAGAACAATCTATACATTTCCATAGCATCATGCACATTCAGGGACTGCACTCAGGGACTCTGCTTGGTCCCTTTGTTCTCTGCTCTCTTAAGATAAGAACAACAACAACACCTTCATAGAAGCTGGTAAAGGCAGAGAGCCTTGATGAGCAAGGGATGTGTGGAAGGATGCTTTTTTCCACCTTTAGATCAAATATTGGTCTCAGCTCTCTCATGTGGAAATAATAATAACAATAACAAAAACAGCAACAACCACAGGAGGCTGAAGGGCTGATTTCTTTATTTTCAACCCTGTTGTGCTTTTTTCTGTCTACCCACGCCCAGACTGGTGTCTCACATTAGGCTATCAGTTGTTTTTGAGCTCACGTAAGGCAATCCTGATTTTGCAGATGGAGGACGAGGTGGGCTGGAGAGCATTCCATGTCTTTTTCCCTGGACCTATTTGCGCTCCAGGTTTCTTCTCATCAGGGTTCAGGGAACAAGAAGATCTGAACTTTCAGGTTGAGCACTGGATCTGAGAGATGATAAATACGTGAATTTGGACTGAGGACAGGAATGTCATGGACTGGGTGTGTAGAAGAGGGAGAAATATGGAGAGATTCCTCAAGACTGGAGATGAAGAATAAGGAGAGATGCCTTGGAAAACAGCACAAATGCTCTGCCTTGGCTCTGCTGTTGATCACAGCAGTCTTCTGAAGGCACCAGACTGCTCATTAAATGTTGTATCCATCTGTATTCTGTTTTAATCAGTTCTGTTGTGGGAAGGGGAGCAAGGGCTATGGATCCTCCCCTGGAGAGAAGGAGGAAATCATGTCCCCACAGCCTGTGGTTAAAACTGCAAAGTGGCATTTCTTTGAGCACGGGCAGTATTTACTTCTTTTTGAGGACTCATCTCTAGTAGTCATATTTGTTGACAGATATTGTTGCAGCAATGCTATAAACAAGACTGCCCTTCTTAAATTCGATTTCCTAAGTCTTTCACTGCCAGTAGGCCTGAGAAATGTATTACGAAGTCTCTATTGTATTGCACTGTATACAGAATAAAAGACTTTTTCTCAGTTCTCATTAATACTAATATTACACAGAGAATGAAGCTGTACAACCCATTGATTTTACATCTCCAGGAGGCCCAATGGGACCTCCATTGTAGGGTGGGCAGCTTGATCACATCCATGGGTTTATTAGTATGCTGAAAACATATAACCTTTATTTGATCCTCAAGGTCCGTGGCTCTCATCTGAAGGCTGCACACAAGGTTTTTGTGCACACTTTCTGTGCTAACTAAATTCTGCTTTATGGATGCTCGTTTTTCAGACAGTTGTTGCAGTAGAGGAAAAACTTGCAAAATCGGAAGGAGATAACAGAGATCTTCAGAAGAAGGAAGGGAGAACCTGTGGAAGATGTGAATTGATCAGAGTGTGCATGGTTGATCTTCATTAATTTTCGTCTTAAAATGCTTGCTTTGAGACATGGAATGGGAAGATCCTCATTTTTCCAGAATATAGTCGTGCAGAAGTATGAAGGCAGGAACACATCTCAGCTGCAGGTTGCTCAGGATCCCCTGTTCTTTCTCTGGAATCTTATCCCAGGAGCTTTGGGCTGCAGCTGCCTCATATCACAATATTTCTGGGGACCACAGAAACCACCAGAGCTCATTTCTCATGGTTTCCACCAGGACTTGAGGAAAAGGGAGTCAGGAGCATCAATCACTTCTTGGGCCACCTCAACCATCTCGAGCCTTTCACCCTCTTGTATTGCCCTTTCCAGCCCTGGGTCTGTCTTCTGGCTTTTGTGATGCCAAAAATCCAGGAGCAGAAATATTTTCTGCTGGAGGTCATGATGTGAGCAGGGTGGGCTTTCAGGCACTATGCTCAGGAGCAGTTCCTTGCTGTCACAAGCATTGCACGCTGCTGCTGTTATTCATGTTTGGGAGGTTACTTTTAATTTACCTTGCAAACATGGGTATTTCCTGGCTGCTGCGATCTACAGGTAATTGCTTAAATCACAGAATGTACCTTTGTACATCATTAGTCTGGGGGATTGCCCCAAACAAAGAACTTGTATTCATTTAATAAGATGAAATTATACTGTGAATTGTAACTGAGACACTGTTTGGCACCACTGAAAGCTTTTTCTTTCAAATTCAAGCTACTTGAGTAAAATTTTACAAGTTCTGTTGTGAGTTTAAAAATACAGACGGGCAACTCTTTCAGATAAACAGCTCATCAAATGTGTTTCTGCAGAGAAACTCTTCAAAGACAATAGCAGTGACCTGCAGCAGTCTGCTACACTGCTTTCTTAGAGATTGCTGGCAAGTCCCCCATAATAAATACAAAGTCTTTTGAGAGTGAGACTGTTCTGGCAAAACCCAGAGCCCTTTTATACCTCCACAACTGAGCCAGAGCTCTGCTGCGTTGTACTGGAAAGGGCACAAAGTGACCGAGGGAGGGACTCTGCTTGCTCCTTCCAGGAGGCTGAAGGGAGATCATGAAAAGCTACAGCTGAACTGCTGCTGCATGCTAATGGGCATGGTCAGGACTTAGAGTTGGGGTTTTCAAAACAGAAGGTTTTGAATGAAACCGAGGCTGATTTCAGTGCCTGTTCTCCAGATCTGCGTTTGCAAATTCTTGCTGCAAAACGTCAATGCTCTGAAGTCATCATTCCAGCGCTCACAAATATATCTTCCTTGGCCAGACAGATTGACCTGCTGTCCGGCTGCATGCACATCACATAGCAACGGGCTCACATGGCACCAGCCTCCTGCTTCATGCATATTCAGCATGCGTTGCTCAGAATCATGCTATTGTCGAGGGTCTGGGCAGTGTCGCATGTGCCCACACAGCCTGCAACAAGCCCACGTCTTGCAGGACCCATGCCTGCACCGGGACTTTTTATTCATTCCCTATGGGGTGATTTTTCACTAAGACTTGACCAAAGCAACTAACGATGATGTCAGCTCAGCTTATGCTCGCTGTGTTCCCGTGCACTGGGGATGCTGGTCTGAGCCTGGTGCGTGCAAAGATGGACAGGCAGGGCAGTAAAGTCATGGGGCCAGCAGGCGTTGGGAGTGAGCCATGAGGTTCACCTCCTTACACCACTGCCCGCTCCCCTGGGGACAGGAGTGATGGCTGCTGGACATAGGCAGCAGGCAAGGACCTCCACCTGCCTCCTTCTCCTGAGATTTTCCACCTCACAGTTTACACGTATTTTTTCCATGCACATGGGAGTATTTGTGTCAAGTCTAAAAGACACAGGATCCCTCCCTCCCAGGTCTCATTTGGCTGGTGAAAGAGGCCAGCTGCCTCTCATCTCCTTTCTCACGCATGCACGCAGCCCCAGAACTGTGTCATTTGGCCTCTCTCCATCTCATGGTTACAGCAAGGCTTTCCTTACCTGATACACCTTAGTAAATACCGTAGCCATCTCAGAAAGGGGCAGTTTGCAGGGTGTATACACAGACAAATCTCTTTTCAGCCATTCAGCATCTTGCTTGTTGAGAGGAATCAGAAAACACAGTTTGGCAAAGCAACATCTATGCAGCCACTTTCAGTCTTGCAGGGGGTGTAAGGCAGAACATCATAGAAAGAAAGAGCTGCTGCTTTTGAGTCTTATCAGCAGTTGGTGTTAATCCAGGGAACTCCACAGAAATGGGCTCCTGTGGTTTTTGCTCAGCTCTCAATTCTTTGCCTGTCTGCTGCCTACTTGCTAGGTAAGGTTTTTCACTGGTACACGGCCTTTTTGTTTCTTCTGCAGGTGATAATCCACATACAGCACCCTTAGTCAGCTTACCTATCCATTTGATATCAAGATATTTTGTAACACAGAATTTAAGTATCTCAAAAAGTGAGATTTACATACATTTCCAGTGCCTTCACTGAAACAGGGAATGAAAAGTGGTAAACACCACAAACTTATCGTCTGGGTACCATTTTGTAGGGATGCATTGCAAGTCACACGTTCCAACCCTGAGACACTGCAAGCAGCCTGTGGAGTTCCAGCTGCATGGACACAGCTGTGTCTGCTACCAGCCTCCCTGATGGGCATGCATGTCCTATACTGTAAGTGCATCTTCAGAGTACCCACCAGTCTATGCCATGGGGTTCCTGCAGAAAGGAGACCTGGCCATACAACTGGAGAGCCTCTGCCAGGTCCTCAGTTTGCACGCTCACACTCAGCGCATGCCACTGAGTTCCCTGGTCCCTTGATGCAGCCCCTGGATCTGATCATACACGCTCCCAATCACAGGTCCGGTGCTCAGTGCTGACACTTAGAAATACGAAAGAGTCATTATGTTGTGTATATTGATGGAGATTATAGTAGGATGGGAGTGCTGCATTCAGTAATCCAATAGCAATTTTGCACTCAAGCCCATTACTTTGAAAAGCAATGCTAATGTGTGTAATAGTAATGAGTAATGGCTCATTGACTCAAGGGAAACATGCAGTGGTGACTCACAGTGTTTTGAGATTAGATGATAAGAACTACTCTGTTGGGTTAATATGGTTTCTTTTTGCATTTGTGAATTTTCTTCTGACAGATTGCATTTTCCAGAATTCACTCTTTGTTCAGATTATTTGACAAGTGGGATCTAAGAAATATGCTTGGCTTGTGTTGTGCTCAAGCTGTTCATGAGGACAGTGTGTGAAATCAGCTGCTTTGTTTAGATTGGCATGAGCCTGTTCTTTGGCTGGAAGAAGAGTCTTCTCAGAAACAGGTTCTCAGCGTAAATAAATGAAATTCACCATTGTGGACCGAATTCAGTGATCATTTCTTAAAATTCTGATCCTGTATTGTCTGTTTCTGTTGGTAAGACTGCCTGCTGGAGCACCTGGGATAAATGATACGAACTGCGTGAAAAGCACTGTGCAAGATGGACTCCTTTATAAATGTACAAATACATTGTTGGCAGATGGTTTTTTTTTCCCATTGTTTTATCTTAATACCTCCCATGCATCTAGGCAAGGAAAGAAGAAGTGGCTTTTTTTAATAGTTCTGAGATGATCAGATTTGTAGTAGCAGGAGGAATTACTCTGCATTTTCAGGTTCCACTTGTTTCCTAAGTAAATGGTTTCCTACCCCTGTAATTATTAAGCAGTGGCAAAACCAGGAGTTTTTATCCTTTTTCAGAACTTCAGGAGTAACAAAATGATATTGTCAGAACTTTGAGTAGGAAACTGCTTTATTATGGCTAACCCCAAACTTTCTCATTTGTTTATCAGCAACCAAAACTTGAAGGCGTTTTGATCCAGAATTGGAAAAACATTAGCGTTTAGACTAGTGACGAAAAAGTAGTCCAGTGTTTCAACGTAAAATAGGAACTTTTATTACTGTTTTATTCTTAACTTTTCTCTGCAAAGCTGTGGCTGAGGACAGGCATCCTTCTTAGCTAACACAGCTGCATAAAGTGCAAGGATTCCAGCTAGGTCATCAGTTCTCCTTTCCTCCACCTCTGTAGACACTGAACTGCTTTCAGCCAAGGAAATCGCTGTTGACGTTGGTGTGAGGAGGAGCACCTCTCCTCCCTTCATCCTCCAGTGAAGGCACCAAGTATGGCAGTGGTCTTGAGACTCTCCCAGCTCCTGCCATTAACACGCTGTTCTTCTCTCCCCAGCTATCAACCTGTTGTACTGGCGCGACATCAAGCAGACAGGGATCGTGTTTGGCAGCCTCCTGTTGCTGCTCTTCTCCCTGACCCAGTTCAGCGTCGTCAGTGTTGTGGCCTACCTGGCCCTCGCCGGCCTCTCGGCCACCATTAGCTTCAGAATCTACAAATCAGTCCTACAGGCTGTGCAGAAGACTGATGAGGGCCATCCCTTCAAGTGAGTGCTTTGCAGTCATGGCTGGGGATCTGGTGTCTTGTGGAGGACCCATTTCTGGTGGCACGTCACATTTCTTCAGCTGCTGCTCTCTAAGATTCTTGCTCGTAACAGGGGTTTCCACTGTCCAGAACCTCAAGAGTCAGATTGGCTCAGATTCTTGGGGGGAAAAATAAAAATCCATGAAAGCAATTGTCCTCTGAGACATGGACATTTTTTTTTCCTGAAAATGAAATTTATGAGCAGATGGAGAAAAGTGGTTTCACTAAAAGGAATGATGACACGGTATTTCTGCGAGTAAGAACAGTATCACTTCTGGGCACACTCTATTGGGTGTAGAGGGGATATTGGTATCTTCTCTCCAGCACTGCTGGGCTGTGACGGGGCAATGCATCATCACTGGGACTGGTGCTCATTAAGCTCTCCTCACTCTATTCAGGGCCTGTTTGTTCCAGCTGATCAGGGATGCTTCATCCTCTGCTGTACTACGAGCCTATGAACCAGTTCAGGGAACTGATGTGGCTTCCCAGCACACCCTGAAAAATGTTGGGTTGCTGCTTTCTTGTTTTCACTTGGGACTCAAGATCTGGGCGTAGCTCAGTGGGAATTGTAGGGCAGGCAGAGGGTTGGAGGAGCAAGAAGGGGATGAGTCTGCTTTGGGCAGCATTGGTCCCACACATGACACGTGGTTAGGCAGCAGCATTTGTTCCTACAGAGGCTGCTAGCTGGGGAAGCCCTCTTCTGCAATAGTAGTGTTGCACAGAAATTTGTGGGGAACCCTGCCAGTGAGGATTTTTACCCTACTTTGGGAAGAGTAAAGAGAGAACCCATCCAGACCAGGATCTGAGTGGGGACAGGGCAAAGCTGCAGCAAACAGGCCCAGTGCAGCATGCAGTTGCCCAGGCACACAGGTCATGGAGGGCAAAGACAGTGTGTGCTGGTGGCTTTGTGCCTGCAGGAAGGGGTTACGTTGCTCCCACTACAGATAAGTGAGGGCTGGGGAGGAGGGGGCGATGGGGAGACAGGCATGAACGTGCGTAGTGGTGAACCTGGCTGGGTTTGTAACTGCCCTGTGTTTCCGGCAGAGCCTACTTGGATATGGAAATGAATCTCTCACAGGACCAGATTCAGAAATACACAGACTGTCTCCAGCTATACGTCAACAGCACAGTCAAAGAGCTGAGGAGACTCTTTCTCGTTCAGGACCTTGTGGATTCTTTAAAAGTAGGATTGCTTCAAATACTTTTAATTCCTCTCTAGAGGACCAATTTACATTTCAAAGTGCTGTTTCCCATGTTGACACTGTCCTTATAAAACTGAGTTTTGTGTAGCTACAGACATCAAAGTTGCTCTCCTATTTGATTTCCAATCTGCTTGATTCCAGTAGCTCAGTTAGGCAATCTGCACTTGAAGTTGTTTATCTGTAATACAGGAGTTATAAAAGATGAGGACCAGCTTAGCTCCTGCAGGTCTGGAAGCATCTCTGTGTTGTGCTCTCTGTGACCTTGCCACAAAACGGTGTCTTTCCTTTTAATCCCTCTGGTGATCAGGTTTTCCTAACTGTGGACTTTCCTTCTGTGGAGGATTGTCCTCTTTCCCTCCCTGCTGAGACAGATACTTATCTTCCACCTTCACCCAAGCTGACGGGTGAGTAAAGGGAATATCATTAAGAGAGCAGACATAGGTTAAGCTTCTGAATTTCTACAGGTTTTTAGAAAAACATACCCTTCTCCCAGTTCTCAGTAGTTTTCAGTCATTGGAATTACCACTGTGGTGTTAGCTACAGGAAGGGGTTTGAAGGACCCCCGCCTTTATCAAAACTGGATGCAGAAATCTGCCTATGCCATGCTCAATGCAGGGTCCTAAATGAATGCAATTAAGCCCGAAATATACGTGAAAGTTCAGCTAAGAGTGTGAGAAGCAGTGAACTGCAGAAAGGAAAATGGGTTTGTACCTAGTTCCTGATGTGCCTTACTTAGCAAGTCCCTTTTCACATTAAAAAAGGCTCATGTGCCATTATATTAGCTACTTAAGTGAACTCATTTCTTCTTAGCTGACACTGGAGATGTTGTAATGATCTGTTTTTCATTTAGTTTGCAGTACTAATGTGGCTGCTGACTTACGTGGGAGCCCTCTTCAATGGCCTGACTCTTCTGATAATGGG